>SCHK01201971.1:11651-27655 GCA_004124795.1 Poropuntius huangchuchieni
ATTTATTAGAATTTTAACATCTTTTATTTGGTCATCATCCGTATCTCAAAAAATATTTTTGGCTTTCAATACTTTTTTTTCCCGTCAACTTTTTTCAGCTTCTTATCTGCAAAAACAACTTAAATAATATAGTGAGTGCATTTATATTTGGGTTCTTCTATTCTCTTGGGCATCTCTTTTTATTTTTCATATCTGTTTCCAAGGCTTTTTTTCACTGAAGACAGTTTGAAATATTATTAGATACTAGGTCAGTCGTTTATGTTTGACATGTCTACATACTGTATCTACAGTGAGAGGGAAGCTTCAGTTTAAACCAGGCTCTGTACATTCACAATGTAAGCAATGCTCACTGAGTCTCGCTGGTCTGTTATCGGCATCGATTGGACGACACGGCTAAATCGCTCTCTGCACTTTCATGTACAGAGAACAGACGTGAAAGAGGCAGGCAGGGTAACAGTGTTAAGAGTGTTCCGTTCAGCGATCGCAAACGAGGTCCTGCACCGTTAATGAAAATAGATGCCGAGGGGACTGGGCCCAATAGGGCTAAATGAGCAGCAGTGCAGACTTTTTCCCCCCTTTTTCTTTTTGCGTGTGTGTGAGGGGTGGATTGAGTTACTGTCAGTGTCAGCTTGACTTTATGCCATCCTTCCTCTCCATTTGGGCAGACAGTTCACTTTATGAAACCATCATTCTGCCTCCTACCCTCTGTGTCTTTAGTGCCATAGGGGGAAAAGGGAGAATTCCATTTTACTCATGTCACCCATTCCTCTTAGTGAAAGTGAGGGAGAGCGAGAGAGGATACGGAAGCACCAAATGGGTCTCTTTTTCATTTGGAGTGATGCAGGGATGTTCTGGAAATATTACATGTGCATTTGCACTTGTATTTAGATGTTTACATGCACAGCACACGGCCTCTCATCGACCCTTTGCATGTGGTCATGCACGTCTGTGCCTTTGACGGCCCCTTGCTTGCTTTTCGTTTTTACGCACAGTTTCCAGTGGCATCTTTGGGCCAATAAATTGGGATTTCCCTCCAATTAAAGGCCATCTGCCTGTGTGCCTCTGTAGAGGCATGGTGTGCCGTATCCTTCCACCCAGGGGCTAGTGTATCTGTCTTTTTTCCTTCTCACACCCTGTCACCGTCAGTCTGCTGTTTGCCCCTCTTAGGCAGCGTTATACCAACATTTTGCCAGCATCCCCCTGATGTCTCCCGCTCTCTCGCTTCCTGTTCACCACGCTTGGTTACTCTGGCCGTGGCCTCTGTTAGAAGTCTGACCTTGCTAATTGCTCTGGACCCTAGTGTGTGTGTGCATGCGTGTGGCCACTGTCAGAGCCATGACTAATAAGAGAGAGCAGATCGGAGCTGGGGAGATGGGCCAGCAGCATGGTGTCTGTCTGTTATGGGGGTAGAGAAGAACATGGAACGGAGGCAGAACTTGAAAGGCCACCAACTGCTCTTTTAGCCACATGCAAACTTGCAAAAAGGGCTTTGTTCAGTTACTGTACATGGTCTTGCAAATTCTGTAGTCATTTGCAAGCCATCATGTTGTTTCAAATCTGTATGCTTTTATTTTATTTTATTTTCTCATGAAATGCAACAGGAGAAAATGTGGTTTATGTGCTCATTTGCATTAATTTCCAAAAGACTGGGGACTGAATCTTTCAAACTTAAAGGAAGAAATGCACCATAAAAGTCCATGTACCATTTTTGTTTTGACTGATCTTTTGAATTTTTTTTTTAATCCAATTTATGAAACCATAATAAATAATTCATTCACAAATCAGACTGATCTGGTTCTCTATTCAGCTCACTGACTACTAAATGATCTGGACACACTGGAGAGGAAGTATGTTATTAGTGAATATCCAAAATTTTACTCTATTCCTGACACAAAGCTATTGTGTGGCTTAATTCAGGCCAGTTTTATGGTTATGTTGCTTTTGAGTCTTTTTATTGAGTCTTAAAACATTCAGTCCCCATTCATTGCAGGGTCATTGGAGTTAATAAAACTAAAACCTTAAAAAATATATTTTTTGTTACTTGTAATAAATGTTAACTGAAATAAAATATATATAAATCCGAAAGGTTTTATTTCAGCTAGCTGCCAAAGCAGTATTTCTCGTTTTCATGTAGTCTAACTTGATCTACCAAAATAGATAAAACTATAATAAAATAAATTAAATATAAGTGAATAAAAAATATATTAAAAATAATAAATAATAAAAACGACAAAAATTCACAACAGAAAAAAATTAAATTAAAGGAAAATAAAAAGTAAAAACTTGGGGAATGAGTAAATAATGAGTCATTTTTGGGTGAGCATTTGTTCTGGTCATTTTTAAATGTCAGACTAGGTTTCTTTTGGGATCTCCATACATTTTGCATTGTTATGCCGGGATGCTGGATATCTACTCCAGCATCCCTTAGTGCACTTGCACAGGTTTAATGATTACACAGATGGACTGGGATTGACAAATTTTAATGTGTTTTGTGGTTGGCACCCCACACAATTAGAGCGGGAAGCGCTGCTCTGGTGTTTATCATCACACGTTATGCTCAGCTTCTCTTCTGATGCTTAGTAATCGAGCATAAATCAGACTCGCAGCAGTTTGAACTCAAACCGTGCACTGTAAACAACTCTACCTCAGCTCATTTTCCTTCTCTCCCGGCCCCCACCGCTCAGAAAAAGAGTTTTTAAAACCTCAGAAATGCACCACTTTAGATAACTCGCCACTCTAGGTGGCCTTGCTCTCATTAACACCGATATACAGAATGTGCGGATGTAAAAGAGAGACATGGCGAGAAAAAACCAAGCCAGACATGGAAGAATAACTTGTTTTGCTTTGGTTTTCAATTTTCTCATTATATGCAAGATAAATCAATGGCAACTTTGCGAGTTTGGAGACCGTAACGAGGAGGAGAAGCTACCATCTGCGTTTCATCTCCGACGGCCACTTTTTCGATAATGAGCCACCCAGTATGTGTACCTCTGCTGCCAAGTGACGATATGTGGACGTCTTTTAGTAAGGCTACTGCTTTCTGGGTGGGCGAAACCATACCCGAGTTTCTCCAATTACTGAGACCCTCCAGCACCAGTGGCTTCACTGCCATACTGGAGCAGCTCTTATGACAGCACGTCAGTTATAATGCCACCCCATGTCACTGTCATTCCCATAACTAGGCCTGACACGCTCGCCTCGCCAAAACGGTTCTCCAATGTTCTCATCATCTAACATTCACCACAGCGGAAGCCTCAAATTGAACAGGTATATTCCATGCCTTTATGGAGCATGCCTACCTGATTGGAGCATGGCAGCATGCAGTGACATAGGTATAATTGGCCGTATCTGTTCAGATAATGTTTTTACCCTCGGGCAGCATTCATATCGATTTAGATTGATTGAGTCATAGATTAACTTGTTATGACTCTTCGCCTATTACTACGAATTGATTGCCAACCGAGGCCGTAACCAGCCAGAAAAGCGTAATTGCGGAAGATGTGCATTGGGTAATTGTCCCGAATTCCTCGATGTTGTTTTGTTATGGCTCCGTCTTGCCGACTTCGAAGGGTATATTTGGGTGCGTTAGCGTGTATATGTGTCAGAAGTTCTGACTGTCAGAGATTAGTGGACAACAACATTGAATATGGAATAAGCTCATAAGCTGATGGGCGGACATACTCGCCGGTGTTGACTTGTGCATTGTCCGTTTCGAAAGCTATGCTATTATGTGTAATCCCCCTCGCTCCGCCGCCATTGATCTAACCCACCCACTTGCACAGTGGGCATGACAATGTGACGAGAAGGTTCGCGCTCTCAGACGGTGTGGCTCTGATCCTGAGGAAACAATTCCATCTATCTTCAGTAAAACACAAATCCCCCATCACACACCAGTCAAATTATCATCCATATCAAGAGGCTTTCTGTCAGATAATGTCATTTTGTGAGGCCAGATGCCAGTGAGTGAAAAGACATGAAAGGCTTCTGGTCCCTGCAGACAAGGGCAGCAAAGGATGACTCTTTCTGATATCTTTAGATCTTTTCTTTCCCGCTCTCTTTCTTTCCGTTCTTAAGGCGTTCAAGAGGATCATGCAAATGTATCATTCTGTCCTCATTAAGGGTGAGAATCCTGGCACTGTATCCATCTTTTTGAATAATGTTGATATAACTGTGCTGTTGGCGGATCCTTCGATTCTTCATATCGAGCTTGATAAAAGACTCTGGAATAGTGCTAACAATATTTTGGAAAAAATATATACTTTGAAATAGCTTTGGAATAATCTTTGCTTGCGTGCGCCAAAATATGAACAAAATGAACGTTTAGCAGGTGAATACTTTTAAAATTTACAGTCTTTAGTCCTATTTTGAAAGAAGAACCGGTCAAGTACAGTAAGTTCATGTTATACAGATTTGATTTAAGCTTTCTGAATCAAACATGCCCAACATTAACAATAGTTTTATTACAGCGTTTCTTATTTATTTGGAGCTTTGTTGAATGCCATGAATGTGAAATTTCTTGCTGCCTGTTGCACCATCATTTTTTAGAGCTTTTTTGCTAACTTTCTGGATAAAACCACAGTAATATGAAAAGGCAACATAGAAGAAAACTGTACGGATTAAGTGATGATTATTTTCTCAAAATGATACGACAGAGATAATGATTTATTGTATATGAAGTTATGTTGGTGTAGGCTACAACATCAATTTTGCATTTACTGTAAGGAAACTCAAATGCATGCATTTGTTTATTTATTTTTGCAGTAAAATAGGCCATTTTGTTGTCAGACTGTGGTCCTTGCTCGGGAAAGGCTACTGGTTAAGTTCTCAGTGTGGTTGCCTGCAAATGTGCAGACATCTACTTTTCAGTGCCAGTTGCACAGTAGCACATTTGGAGACAGGAGAAATAGTTTTGTTAGTTTTCAAGTTCAGATATGTTCACTGCTAAACCTTATTCCCCAGCCATAAACTGTCACAAGAGTAAGGTTTTTGTTTAAACTGACCCAGTATTTTTACACCCTGTCTCTTTTTCTCATGTCCTGTTTCTTTTTCACTGTATAAGGGGACACGATTCAATTTGTGTGCGTGCTTTGCTTTTCAAATGTTGTACCATTTTATATCTTAAAATAGGAAAGGCACTCTTTATGTAATGACTGATGCTACTGTCAAACCATTTTCTATTGTATGCTACAGAAAAGAGGAAGAAAGCGAACAATGCACTTTCTTTTTGAGTTTAGAAACATTTAGAGTCTGAGGCTGTGAGGTATTAGAACTGTGAATTAGTACACACTCCTGTTGCTTTGTCCTTGCAGAAAATATCCTCTAATTAGTTCTATTATTCTGTAATTGTCGCCTTAGTGCTGGTCAGCTAAGCTCAGACAGTATGAGTGCTAAAGCCAAAGTAAAAAGATTTGATCTCAGCCATTACTTGCACAGTTAATCTGCTTTTTTTATTTCATTCCCAAGGGTTCTTTTTAATGCATGAAAGCAATTTTTCACAAAATCCCTTCTATTTTCAAATATTTCTCTTACTCTGTTGCCAGTTGATTTCAATATGCCAAATCTATTTGCTGACAGAGAGCTGCTGCAAAGCCTTGGGTAACTTAAATATTCTGAATGCCTTTTAGAAGGACCATGCTTTTGGTAGAAATTGGCACTCTGCAAGAAAAAAAGGCTTCAATCAAGACCTTACAGCCAGATCAAAATAGTTATATAATCTGTTTAAATGCCTGTAAAACTGTTAGGGGAAAAATCATTAAAAAATCAATTTAATGAATGATCTTATAGGCCTTTTCAGAAAATACAATACGAATTTATTCAAATACACATGAATCTTCAGTTATTGTGGTTATTTAAATATAAATATTTCAAGATAAGAAATTTTTGCGATTTTGTAAAAAATCATCCAGGGCTTCTCTTCTCTATTCGACTCTTATTGTACATAAATAAATGTGTCATTTATGTTGATTTTTTTTTTTTTATGTTTGAGGAATCTCTAAGAGAAACATTGAGGCAAATTTTATACCTAAATGTAGCATAACTGAAACTTCAATTACATTTCTTAAGTAATGATGTACAAACCTCTAATCAAAATTATTTCTGTGGATATACATAGATGAGCAGCTTTTACAAAAGGTCTCAACAATGAATCACAATTGGATTTACCAAGATACCAAAGTCTGCAATCAAATCAGTTATTTCAGTTCAAAACTTCTGAGCTCTAAGTACTCGAGCAGCGACATCCACAGTTTTTTAGCTTTAGTTTTTAAAAGTGTACATCAGTAATTCTCATATTTTTCTTCATCCTAAGGGCTTTTAAGACTTTTTGAATTGGTAATTAAATGAAGTACAACTGAGATCTCCGTTAAGGTGACAGAGCAGGGAAAAGTAACCTCTGGGCAAACCTTTTTTTCTCTGTATGCGTGGATGAGCGGGTCGGTTTCAGAACGAAGTGAGAGACAGAAACATCAAGTTCAGACTCCACACTTCTCACCTGCATGTGTATGTGTGAAATATTTGTTTATGAATGCTTGTGTGTATTTTTGCATGCATGCAGAGTAATGCTGTGTCCATTCATGCTTGGATGACTTCCACGGGTTCAGAGCAGCGGTCCATATTGGCAAGGGATTAATTGTTGTGTATTATGCAAAGGATGTGAATTCTTTTGTATGAAATGAAATATGCCTATTTCTCACTTTTTCCACTCTGTTTCACAATGTGCCGCACGCAAAATTATTTATACTTTACAAGCCGAGTGAACGACATGCGCTTGAATGCTCCAAGCTTTATTTTCCTTCTTTTTTTTTTTTTTTTTTTTAACTTCTTACCAAACTCGCAATTTTAAGCTTACTCTAAAACTCTCTGCAGCACTTTATTTAAAATACGAGGGCTTTTTGCAAGCACACACTTTTTCCTCCTTCAAAGTGCAGTGTTTGTGTGGTCCCCGAATTTCTGGTTTTATTTACTTTCCTTACTCGTCCCCCCGGCCTCTTGCCTCCCCGTGTGCCATCAGCTCTGTATATGAGCCGCCAGTTTTATCTGTCCATAATGACTCCTGCATCCAGCGTTTGTAGAGAGTTTCAAATGAATGCATCAGCGAGCCAGCGCGGGCCGCTGGCTGCGTACCATGCAAGGGACCAAATTAAAGCGCCTGCTCTCTGCGGGGCAAGTTTGTCACGTCAGCTGATTATAAAAAGCTCACATCATACTCCTCACTTATTTCCTGGCCCTTAGGTCTCTGGAGCTCCAGGGGGGATGAAGGGAAACTGGGAGAGAGAGAGAGAGTTAGTGAAATGGCAGCGGTCCAAAACCAGAACGTTTTTCCATAGGACCCAGGCTGGTTGGGAAAGGTCACCGGGACTGAGATGAAGCAGGCTACGGAGAGCGGGGTTGCTGGGTAATTGGAGCTCTCGGCACACTGGCACTAACCCATGTAGTACTGTTGTCAGAGAGGTCTCACCAGCGCGCGCTCTGCAGAGTGGATTCGGGGGGGGGAACGTATGTCAAAGTAAGAGCCCAGTGACCATGACTGCTGTTTTTTAAGCATACCATACATGACTCGAACTCACAGCTCTGCCCTTGGCAATGTGTGGACTCCAGGAGAGGGCCAGGACATTGATATGCACTATGATTTTCCTATAGAGGCTGGCAGGAAAAATGTCGTAGCTCAAGTTTGGGCTACTGAACTAGATTCTCCCGTGTCTCGCGGCGGACGCCGGGGTGTTGTCAAATCAGACAGGCTTTTTTGCACAATAATATGAATTAGTTACAAGTGTGTGAAACTCTTAATTTAACAATTCAGTTGCAGAAGAAAGACCGTCGGCTTGTTATTCTAAACGGAGCAGTGGCTGTCTGTGTGTAACGGTGAAGGGAGAAGGCGTCTGTTTAGACTGCATGTTAATTTCTGTCAGCCATGAATAATCCTCTCTGCCAGACTAGTACTCTGCCCACACAGCGGTCAAAATGGAAACAAGGCAAACTAAAAATTACCCGCACTATTGTGTATCTGTCTGTCTGTCTGTCTGTGTGTGTGCTCTAGTGCAGAAAATATGAGACAGCAGATGTACACATCATTAATATATATACAGCCTTTTCCAGTCCATCTCCGAGAGGACAAAAAAAGACACATGTTAGCCTGAATTTTATTGGGGTAGATTTGTGATTGCATTTCAGCAAAAATAAATATTATATCTACTAAAAAAAGGTCTGTCGGCAGAAGCCTGTTAGTTGACACGATAAAGGTTAAAGAGTTCATTCACATAAAAATAAATGTGGTCATTATTTCCATGCCCTTACATTTTTTTGTGAACCTTTTTTTTTCTTTGAGAACTTTACATGCACTATTGATATCATGTACTCTAAATATATGTAATTCCTACTGTGTGTTGCTTATATGAAATTCCCATCCACGTTTCCTAAATATTGCATTACAGATGATGTCCTTTTGCTGCACATATATTTTAACTAATAAGTGTTTACAGTTTAGCCTACAGAAAAACATGCTGTCAACAGAAATGCAATGCTCAGATTCATGTTTTGTTTAGAAAATGCCTCTAGGCTCATTAAGGACTTGGAGATTTTTTTTCGCTCTGTGCCCATGTCAAGCAGTAATGTAATTTTGTGTATAATGAGATGCAATTCGGATTGAAATTCAAAGATAAAATAAAGAATGAGATTAATGAAGATGTACATTTCTAAATTACAAAATGTTAAATGCCCGTCTACCACAGGTATCCCAATGCTCCGATAAGCTCTTTACAGATGCAGAAAGCTATGCGGATGTCAATGAATTTTAAAACTGGAATGAGCTAGATGATGTTTAATGTGTGCCAGAGAGATTTGTCTCTCTAATCTGTATATTTCAACATCCTCATTCATATTAAAAGATGCCTTGGGGATCCACACTGAGATTTGAATTCATAAAGAAAGTGCCACCGGGCCAGTGTTGGTCAGACCGTGTTTAAATCCTAGTCTTCATCCAGATGTGAAATTATTAATTGCAGCTATTAGTCTCTTCTCGTGTTATTTTGGTACACACCAGAGGCTTGTGGGTCTACTCTAAATATTGAGTGCATTTGGGGGTGAAGTTCAAAAGAGGGTGTATTTAGCGAACTGACTGAGGAAAAGTTAGAAAACACTGAAGAAACAGAAGTCTCCTGTGGGAAAATATAGTTGTTTTTTTTGTTTTTTTCTCTCTTTGCTAATTGTTATGTGTTTTAAAAAAAGCCTGATGCCACAGTTTCATCAAGACCCTTGCACCCCATTTTTTTTCATGTTTCGGTGCAATTATATCCGAGTTCTAAGCCTAATTATTCATACGTTTTTTTGAGTAACATTTTCACTGAGAACGTGACGAGTTCCCTCGGAGAACACTGAACTTTAGTTTGAATGACAGCAAGTCTCATGGGAACTGTTTATTTTCTGCTTATAGAAATCCTCAAATCCTCATTCAAATTAATGTTGTATGTAGCTCATTCACACACAATTTTAGTGCTATTTCTTGATGCCCTACTTAGAGACCCACGGATGAAGCATTCAAACAAGACCTGACAAAACGTATCAGGGCTTTTGTGGTAATATAAGGGAGTCGGGTAAAACTTCACTAGAGGGAGCTCTAAACAGTACCTGGTGATTAAAGAGTACAGACAAAACCTTTATTAAAAATAATAGATAATTATGCTGAATAATTCTGGCTCTTTTTTGAAGCTCCATGAAAAGGGAATTATCAGTACATTATTCATGAATACAGATTTTTCTCTGAAGTGACACACTAACCCAAAATATGTCAATATAAACACACTCACACACCTACACACAGACAAAAGAGACTGGATTAAGGAATGAATGGTGTTCTGCACATCCTGTGTTGCGTGGTAAATTATTCTATTTCCTGGCAAGGCTAATATCTGCTCATTTGCAATAACTGAGAAAGGATGAATCGGTCATTCATTCATTTATAACAATTATCATTGTTTTGTTTTGCTTAGTTTTGGGTTTTTTTCCCACTCCAAATTTCATTGAGGCAATAATCAAAATGTTAAATTCAATAGCAGGGATAGTCATTTGTCTCTGGAATCATTACATCTGCTGAAAGTCTTTCAAATTTTTCATTTTAGGACTGTGATCATTATCCATTATAAATTAAACTTTAAATTTCCACAGCATTCCCAGAATGCCTGAGGCAACCATTATTGTAAAATGTTTTTTTTTTTTTTTTTCCCTCCCTGAAACCTTCTGTCAGCAGTGCAAAGCAATAAAACAGATAATGTTTGTATTCTATTTTATATGTGTATTTGCTCCCCTAGCTGTAATGAACTGTTATACAGTACTAATGTGTTGCATTATAATGGGATACCCGAATTCACTTTTAAGAATGCAAAGTTTAGTTTATTTATTTAATGCCACTCTGTGGCACGTCATTTTAATTGCATGTGACCCTGACATACATGACAGCTAAAATCGACATGCTTTTTGGGAGAAAGAATGGAGTATATTTATTAGCAGAATATAGTATAAGATATAGCGGGCATTCAGATGAGTCTCCAGAATACCAACATGGCTGTGCTTACTCTACAAGTCAATAACGGGGAAAAAATGAGTTTGACAGTTCAAAGAAAGCACCTGCATAAAGCAATGCAAATATTGTTCCAGCTTCTCAGTGAACCCTAAAATGTATTCCGTGCGATTTCATATTCAGGTGTGGAGAGTTATAATTAGCCATAGAGGAAGGCTTTCGGTCCTTTCTCGATATCGATGTAGTTCCTCATTGGAAAACACCTTTTTTTCCTCCTCCGTCGTGGCGAAATGACACTTCAGTGTCAGTTTATTTACCTCATCTGCAACATGATGACAGCACAGTTAAACAAAGATGGCATATACACACAATTGGGAGAGAGTGATTAATAATGAATACGGAGATGATGGACGGAATGGGGTTTTCCGACCATCGCCTGGCCATCAGGTTAGGATAACTCCGTATCTCATAAATATTTATTGAACTTTATAAGTTAAGTGTTGTTTTCTCCACAAATCAATTCGATTCAGTGGTGGTCCATTCAAGTCCATCACTGTCTTTATTGGTAACAGTTTTTAAATGTTTTACACCAGTTTCCAAACAAAAACACACTTTTTTTTTTTTGTCCTGTTAGCTTGGCTTAACAGGACGCCGTGTGGTTCAGGACTTGCTCCTTTAGCTTTCGTCCCTCCATCTGCGCGCTGTCTCGCCATTCTGAACACGACTGGATTAGCATATCTAACACGCCATAAAGAAGACCTGCTCCGGCTGTGGAAACATTGATTTGATGTTGATTCACTGCTGACTGGCCTGCAGTTTTATGTCGACACCTTGTCCTCTGTAGTCTGTTTTCTTATATAAACAACATGGGAGTTCCCTCAAAGTCTTTTTTTTTTCCCCCTATGTGTTTGTTTTCCTCTATTTCTCCTTCCTGTTTTCTGTTTACTCTCCTGAGTTTGAATTGTTCTCCCCCATGTCCGAATCAAAACTGTTCTCACTTGCATGGATTAAGATTAGCCATGTGGGAAGGACAATCCGAAACTATTTATATTGATTAGACTGAGTTGCTGGGGTGTAAAAGATGTTTTGAATGCTTTGAATAATTCAGGACCGCTATGCTGTAAATTTTAAACCGGTTGAGGTGGAGACGGGCAGAAATCGATAGAAAGACATAAGATAAAAAAGCAAAGCAATGCAATGAAGAATATTGGAGTGTGAAGACTCAGAACGGGCCGTAAAACAATATTACAACTTCCAGACGTCTTCAGCTGTGCTATATGCAGGACAAGTGAGAGATATTGATTTGCAATCAGTCTCCGTTACTGAATGCTTTGCCTTCGGCATGGTCTATGGGAGATACCTCCCCATTATTATGTTTTTCCTATTTATTTGATCTTTTTTGAAATCTTTTACTCATGAACCATCGATCATTGCTGCTCTCATCATTTCTTTTTATGCGTTTTCTGGTGATTCTGTGAATTATATTTGTTTAGATCATTGGTTTTCAACTGGTTTTACATAATAAAAAGCAATTAAATATATAATTGTATGTAGTTAGGAAATAAACATCAATAGGCTTATGAATCTATTTTTTTTTAATTGACTAAAAAATGCTTCAAATGTGTACTATCAAACGCAAACACTTTTCGGCACAATTTTATCTGTCACATAGTGAGTGCTAGCCAAAATTGGCAGATGCCAACAGGGACAGGTTGTGTGATTTGCTCTTGTCATCATAAACCTTGAACGAAACTACATAAGGTAAAAGAAAATGCGACCCAGACTAGATTAAATGCAGGTTCCCTTGCAGCGAGGATAAACATGATTTGTGCTAAACTCAATTTGTTTTGTGCGGTGAATTATTGGCTGCAGAGAGCATGAAACCATCAAAATTCAACAGACACTTGAAACTAAATTTTCCTATTCGGTTGATGTCATGTTAATGTTGTTTGGAGGGAATGTAGTGTTTATAGATATATTTAAATTACTTTTTTATTTTGAAGGACATTTTTGTTTAATTTTGCATGAAAAGCCAGTTGATGCAAAATGGGCCCTGATGCACAGTTCTACGTAGATGTTTGTCACAAAATGAGCTTATTATATTTTATAATAATTAGTAGGTCCAGCATTAAATAGAGAGAGAGAGATTACATGTTCTTTTCCGTCCAATTTCGCATGTGTGTTGGTAACAGAGAAGCTGAATTCTCAGTGAGTGGTCAATCTGGGACAGACAGGCTGTTAGTAGAGAGAGGCTTGTCCTGATTGGGACCCCTGCAGTGGGAGAGAAAGGGCAAAGAAAAGAGCATCAGACTCGAGAGAACAGAGAAAAAGAGTGCCACAAATCAAAATCTGTTTTTCTTCTTCCTGTCACGGTGCTCACTATAGCCTACCCTATCTGTCATATTCCACATTTTCAGTGAAAGTAGTATAATTCAATTTATACGAGAATAGTTATTTTCAGAGTATTTCTTTTTCACATTATACAATTTATTCATATATTTAAACGAGAGTTTCTTTCTTCATCTAAACTAAATTCATCTTACATTGTTGTATTCCAAGCACCAAATTATGGAAAAAAAAAAAAAAACATTGAAAGATGATTGCCTTAATGTGGAAATGAGCAACCACTTAAGCTTCATATTGTCTAAAATAATAGAAACAACAACATAAAAATGCAAATAGCTGAAACAGACTTTCTGAAATGAACAAATTTTTATTTTTTTTCCCAAACATATCGTCCATAATTACGCTATTTGAATAAAACGCTCATTTTAGTTCTGTGACAGACACTTGACTCCGGAGGGGAGTAAAGGTGCAGTGGCCCAGGGAAAGACTCTTAGCCGCAACCTCAAGGTTGATAGAACGAGAGCAGGAAAGAGGAGTAGCTGTCAGTGGGTGGCATCAGAGGCAAGGCTAATGATTTGGGGGCGAGAGTGACAGGCCCAGTTTTGGGGGAGAAAAGGGGAGAAGAGTGAAAGCAGCGGAAAGATGACACGCCGCCCCAGTGGCGCGCACACACAGGACGGCTCTGACAGGCGCTGGAGGTCTTCCGACTCCTCCGGGCTGCACGGGCCTGACATCCACTGCTGAGAGGGACTTTGGAGTTCATAAAACCCCCCACGCACTTGCATCTCTCTCTCTCTCTGTTTCTCTCTCTCTCTCTCTTTCTCTAGCCAGCAGTTCAGGTGCACACAGTATATGAGTGTATGGAAGACAGAGAAAGAGCATGTCTTGACAGCGCTTGACTGCTAAGAAGCAGGTAAGTGTGTGCAGATTGACGACTGGCGTTTGGGTGAGTGCAGACAACTCTAGCGCAGGTGTGACAGCCAGGAGGAGTGGAACTGGCAAGAGTGACATATCAGAGGCAGTTCAGAGCCATCGTGTCACTAATAGGAAATCAACAAAGGCCGTGGGAAAGTCTTCCCCCAACTGGCTCTAAGTGACCAGCATAATTCAGCACAAGGACATGTAATTTTAATCATTAATCCCTAGGCAAGAGCAGGAAGTGTCCAGTCAAATAAGTCGTGATGGGTACTTGGACTTGTCAGTAGGTCGTGGTATTTTTGGAGATTCTGCTATGTGTGTAATTGCATGGCAGTGTTTTTAAATGGGTGGATTGTTTAGTGTTAGTGTTTAGTTAATGCAGTGGAATTGATCGTAATGTCAATAATTATCAATAATAAATGTAGTATTATAATATTAAATAATAACTTTAAATATAAATATTACATTCATTTTCATTTAATAAATAAATCTTTTTTTGATATTATAATATGCATGATTTCAGTTGGTGCATTAATATTACATTAATTTAATTTTTTAAATTATTTTTATTTTTAAACACTAATACTGCATTAAATAGTTTTTTTCAATTGTTTTCAATTCATTATTTTTTTATACTATAATGCTGCATTAATTGAACTGTTGCATTAGTAATATTAGATTAATTTGATGTGTTACAGTAATAAAACTGCTGCATTAAAAATAAAATTAGTATTAATGCAACACTATTTCATTCATGTGGTTTTATAGTTATAGTAAATTTATAGGAGTTATGAAGTAAATTTAATATAATATTAATGCAAAATTTAAATAGCTTAATAGTATTAAAAATTTTCAAAATAACAAAACATAAAATCATCATAGCATTGAATTACTAAATACAATCGATGTTATATAAAGGATTTTAATTTAATTGTAAAATATAAATATATTAATGGTTTATTCAAAAAATCAAAAAAATATTTTGATCATTTGAACGAATTACATTAAATCTACACAATTTTCTAATGCTTTCATATGTACTGACATCAACAATTATCATTTATTTGAGGGTTGGAACTTGACTTAAAACCACTTTCATTTTTATTTGTGTGTAAAACTGCAGTTATTAATTTAACATAGATTTATATAATATTGCTGAATGCATTTAAAACTGCGAATTTCACCAGCTGATCTTACAAGAGCTTCAACATTATTTTTTTTCCCCCCTCACTTTATTTTATTGCCACAAGAATTGATCTGCGGAAGGAGCCGATATGCTGGTTGTAAATTATTCACATGGTGCATGACTTTCAGTGGAGAATGCACTATGGAAAACTCGGTCTTAGCCGGGCTCGGTTGAGCAGCACCAGCAAACGCCGTCAACCCTCCAGCCTCTACCCCCCACCTCTCTCCCTCTGACATCCACCCGGAGAGAGCAGCCATGATGTGGTCAAACAGCATAACATATGACCCTAAGGGAAGGCCAGAGGCAATGCTGCCTGCCTTCTCTATTTCGCCCTCTCTTTCCTACACCTAGTGTACACACGCACCGGTCAGGCAGACAAGACGAGCACCGTTAGATAAACACAGACACACACACACACACACGTTTGCCAGCCAGCCCGCAAACTGACATGCATATTCTTCGAGGCGACGTACAGACGGACAGGCTCAGGAACAGATACCGCCTACGGTGATATCGATAACAAGCCATTAATAAATCAAATTGCCAGAATCAAACAATTTCATTGACATGCCTAACAGCAAAGCAAAACTGTTGTGCTGCGAGGCTTATGAACTGCAAAAAAAGCAATGTCAAGACGAGACAAATTTTCCTATACAAACTGTGTAAATGTCTGCTTGTACAATCTCAGTTTACAAAACCCTGTATTATTGTGAGGCGTGTTGCTTGTCTCTTTATTTCCACTTTTTATTTAGATGACATCAGACATTGCATCTCACTGGGTTTACTGCATCGGCTGTTTTAATTACAGTTATTTTGAAGTGCTGGTCCAGGGTTAGCTGCCAATTCTATTTTGACTCAGTCAAGTCAAGGGACGATTAGCATTCAGGTGAAATGAAATCTGTGCAGGATTTATAGACTCATTTTGAGTCTGAATTATTTTGAAAGTATTTTGGCAGGAGCTTCAATACGGTCTCTGAGTGCACATAATACAGACAGACCTGATACAGTTTTGTACCTTTTTTTGTACCTTAAATATTATTTTGT
>SCHK01202031.1:0-20582 GCA_004124795.1 Poropuntius huangchuchieni
TAAAACTTGTATTTTTTTGCAGTGCATTCTGGGATCATCTTCTCTGTAAAGGCCATGTCATGCTGCGTTATCAGTTGGATTGGAATTAAAGTTGATCAGTTAATCAGTCATTCCCAACAATGTGCAAACTGACGTTTATGTCGTTTGGGCTATATTTTGTATATAAAATGTATTAAAAGTAAAAATATATATATGTTTATTTGCATATATATTTAATTTCAGTTCAAATATTTGTTTCTTGCAGCCCTACAAAGTACTGAGCTTGAGAGGAAAGTCTAAAGTAGAGATCTGAAAATATTATGCTGGGTTACCACGTCTTGCTCTCTCCCCCATCCATAATTTGGGACCTCATCCAAGTGGTGACATCACACACAAGAATTTGTATTAAGGAGAAACAGTATCACTAATGGAGACAATCATTTTGGTCAATTTGACTCTTTCTCTTCTGTTTATTTGAGCTTTTTCTTTTACTGATACATTCTCATTTTGTTATTTATGCTGTTGAAATTCTGTAGTTTCACTACAAAATACATTTAAACTCAAAATACAGTAAAATCAGTAATATTGTAAAATATTATTACAGTTTAATATTTTTGTTTTATATTTTAACGTATTACTTACTGCTGTAATGCCAAAGCAGGATTTTCAGGAGCCATTACTCCACTCTTTAGTGTCAAATGATACTTATTTTAATATTTGGTGCTCAAGAATGATTTCTTTTGTGTTTTTGGATACCATGATTATTTAATGAATAGAACATTCAATAGAACAGCATTTATTTGATATAGAAATCTTGTAACATCTTGTAACATTACATTTGTCTTTACTTGTCAATTTTTTATCAATTTGGTGTACTCCTGCTGAATAAAGGTATTCATTTCTTTCAAAAAAAAACCCTGACACCACTCACTCCAGGCTTTTGAAGTGTAATGTATATGTCGTTTATAAAATCACCGTAGATAGGCAGATTTAACCATAATGTATTTGGCTGCTGACTCTGCGTACTTCGTGGAACTGATCTGAAAAAGAGCAGGAACAAAAGAGAGAGAAGGAGACAGTGGGAATGGAGGTTCCCTCTAGCATCACATTACCGTCCAGCAGTAATGACAGACCGTTCCACCACATCACAGACCGCAGCGCGACTAGCCAGGGATGCCCTCACTGTCTGCCCACGAAATCTAGACCCCACTGTCTAAGCTTTCCTTTAAAATGCAATCAAAATAGTCTCAGCATTCCATCTTTAAAGTCTGAATAATATGTCTGGAATAGTTTGAGAAGCTCTAATGGAAAATTACCCCCGATGCCAGATTCATCGCAATCAGACGTTACTCCACTATTGTTAGCACGCCTCTGAATCTGATGCTATTCTGATCTATTCGCCGCATATGCTGTTGAGTAACTTTATAAGAACTTGACAAGTCATTTGTCTTGAAATTTGACCAGCAGTTTGTCTGACTTGAAGCTTGGGACCTCATATAAATATTTCAAAGAGGTGAGAACAATACATTTGATCTTTCTCCGTGGTATAAATAAAGCACTCAATGTCTAGGAATACAGTCTTCAGGGTCCACTGGAGCATATTTGTCATCGAAAATGATCATGGAAAACCAATACAGTCTTTTCCACCGCATTCTGTTTAAACCCAGGAGCATCATCAATGTGAAATGTATGATAGCAATATGCAATTATGTAAAATTATGACGGCAGACGAGCCAATGGAAAGTTTAAAAAGATGCGTTTTCTATTGTTTGAAATAAAATTAGAAGAATTTCCTTTCTTCTGCTTGCTTGCTTTTCTTGTATTCTGTCTTAGACACAATGATGCTTTATATTTTCATGTGTGTGTCTGTGGTTTGCCCTAGCGGGTCTCTGCTGTGACCAAACTACCCTGCGGTTTTCTCCTGCTTTTACGACCCGAGTAAAAACGTCTTTTCAGTGATGTCTTAACTAAAAATAGCAAATGAAACCTTAATATGTCTTTTGTTCCCGAACGTTTGTGTGGGAAAGCCTGTTTGCGCTGAGAAACCGGAGGCTGAAAATAGTTAAATAAAACTTTTTATAATAAGGAGAAAATAAGCCAGAGATTGGCGATCGAGAGAAAGGACAGATGAGAGTCTGTGACGCGTAAGCGCGCCGCACGCTCTTTAGCCAAACAGCCGCTGCTCATTATCTGAAGCAGAGTTTACCAGGCCTTTTATTGGACCCTTCAGACACTATTTGTCATGAGTTGCGAGATTCCACAAGGGGCTGATGTAAGCGACTGGTCCCCCTATAGCAAAAGCACGTCACACGCACACACTTCTTGGCTCTGGTAAGATCATTAGGATTGCATCAGCCCCCCATCTGCCCAAGCGGGTCAGAGGCAGACAGGACATGATGTAATCGCGAGGCTGACTGCAGTATAGCGATAGCTCTTGAAAGACCTTTGGGATCTCTGCCTTTTTAATGTTAGACTGAGGGTGTTTTGCTTCAGGACCCAGATTTTACATTGTCGAGTGGTGACTCAACACAGAAGTAAATTATTATATTTTTATTAATATAAAATATATATACAAATATTACTTCTAAATAGGAAATAATTCTAGTAGTTGTAGCCATATTACTTACTGACATATAAAGTGATAGTACTTTGCACCAAAAATGAATAAAAACAACAAAATACATTTATCCCCATCTCATCTATTTATCTATACTAACTATGCATAGTTATATGGTTCATTATTATTTTTATGCGTACTCATTTTTTCCAAATATAAAAAATTCTGTTTTAGAATGCACATGTGAGGTGAATCTTAATGATATGCTATAAATTTGTGCTCTTTTTTTATTTATTATTTGCAGATGGCCATCACATATGGGAAATGGAGGCCAAAGTCAACAGAGAATCATCCAAATCTGTAAGTCTGCCATTTTTCACCTTTTTTACGATTAAAAAGGAAGCGAGATGAAATCCTAACACAAATATATGCATAAATGTATAACAAAAAGATTTTTTTTGTTGTATTATTGTGTTTATGGCAAACAGGTTGTTTTTTTGTGTCTAAAGCGGATATAATGTACGTGTTGAGCCCTACTCTCTGCTCTCTGGAGGAAACACACACACACACACACACATCCCACACACACACACACACACACACAACACACGCAAACTTGCTCCTTGTTTTCTCTATGGAAGATTCTTTCTGTGAGAGCTCAGGGACCACAGTTTAGACTCTGGGATTAGACAGTGTTTGTGTGTGAAGCACTGCACCTGCTCCCCACACCACACACACTTGTTAGGTAGCACATGTCTGTCTGTAGAGCTCAGACTGTTGGAAGAGACCCATTCTAAAGGTCTTAACAGTCCGTAAAGTCCAGTTAAGAAACATAGACTTAAGTTAAATAAAGTTCCGGAATGTTTTAATCAAAGGCAAAAACACCAGCTATTTACCATTTCATTTGTAGATTCTCGTAAAGGGAGTGTATAATTGCGTAGTCACTCTTTAATTGCTTCTCGGCAGAACTTTCAAATGCGAGTTTGGGTGCCGCTATCAGAAAACGAGCTAGCTAAAATTCCTTCAAATTTACGGCAGAATTTTATTAGCTTCTGTCTGAGCTCATGTGTTCATGATAAAATGAAGAGAGCTCTATGGCTGTCACATATTTTTTTAGGATGAATTAATGTTTGTTTCTTCCGTGCGTGAGCCAAAAGCTCCCTGAAAGCTAGCCTTTGTCTGGTGTCTCTTGGTTCATAACTTTATGAGAGCCTCCACGCCTGGTTTCAATGCTCAGCGAGTGAATGGAGACCATCTGTTTGAATGGAGCATTAATGTGTTAGACAATTTTTTACAAGGACGCCTTTGATTTCTGCCCCTCCCTGCCCTGCTGTGTGTGTATATGTATATTTATTTAATGTGAACCATTTTCTCACACAGTCTAAACCACATGGCTCTTTTAGTTTGGTAAGCTGGCTTGTGTCAGCAGCCTTTTGGAAGTTTTGGAAGGGATATGTTTGTCTTTTCACAATCGGCACATTCATGTGCAAATCCAGAAGATAAAGCTTGATCTTCTTTAAAGTCACATTACTTTTTCATAAACGCCAGCATTTGAAATTTGTTGCTAGAATGTGGTGTCTGTATGCAGATGCAGAGATTGGCTTTTCGGTCGGCTATTGGCTTGGTTAGGTGCAAGCTCATAAAAATCATAAAGGAAAACTGCCTTAAGTTGATCATGACGTTTTTTAAAATTATTTTTCTTTTGTTTCTGATCTCCTAAATAACACTGTATATTCAGTGCGATCAAACATACAGTAAAATGGTAATATTTACAGTTTGAAATAACTGTTTTCTGTTTTATTATATATTAAAATCTAGTCTTCGGTGTTGCATGGTCCTCCAGAATTCTTTCTAATATGCTGATTGGCTGCTCAAGGAACATCCCTTATTATTACCAACGTTCACAACAGTTGTGCTGCTTAAATATTTTTGTGATATTTTTTCAAGATTCTTTAATGAGTATAAAGCTCTTTTTAATGCGTCCTTGTTGAATAAAAGTGTTAATTTCTTCCAAAAATAAACTTTTACATAGAAGAATACTACATGTGCATTAACTGAACCAACCTAAAAACTAGTTTTTAGCATGATTTAAGATAAAGAAACAACATTTATGTTCCCACTTTAAGATTTTATTACTGTTTTGTAACATGAAACATGTCATCTTTGTCACAGTTTTGGAGATTTCAGTCGTTCTCAAGTGAAGTAGATAAGAACTGTAGGCCTAGTACCAAAATAGCTTCTTTTGGGCGTAACCAAGATGAGGCCGCCAAATGACCTGAATTGCCTTATTTTTTTTCATTGAATATGCTGTTCCACTCAGAAGTACCTCACATTACAAAAGCAAAAATGAGTTGTGAAAGACAGTTCATGTTGGATTTCTAGGTACATGGGTGTGTTGCTGCCATTTTAACACCTTTTTTGAAGTAAAGCTGAATTTTGTTGGAGTTGGGGTCCCGAGCACAGCTGCGGATCAGACTAATGGATGAAATTCTCTCTAACACATTGTGCTTGGTCTGGCTTTGCTCTGCGGCTAAGGCGATGTGCTAATATAAATAGTCGGGGAGCTCACCTGCACATGGTTCTAAAACCTGCAAGAAGACTGATGACTTCCTCTCTGGCTACTGTACAGCACCTCCATCAATCTCCTCTCAGCCACACAGGGTTCATCTCAGGGTGGAGGAAAAGAGGTTGGGGGGAGATAGACAGTTTGACACTCCCAGCACCTTTCTCATACTGTAGTTATAATCGCAGACGGCTCAGCGGTCAAAAGTTCAGTGGTGTCTGGAGACAGAGAGGGGAGAAGCGCAGGGGAAATAAACTGTCTGGATGGAGTCCCCGGACACTCTCTCATTCAGGGTGAGAAGCGCAAAAATAACACCGTCTGCTGCATGCAGTTTGGTTTGTCTGAACCTCATCTGCCCCGAGCTCACAAAGCCACAGTCGTTGGATGCGTGTGTGGCTGTTGGATGGAGCGCATGGTGTGAGGTTGAATAACGGAGACGGTGTTGTTAAGGATTTTGGTATCTAGAAACTGTTTTCATTAAAATGTCTGATGAAAATTTTCCAACTGATTGTGTTAAAATTCGTTCTATTTTCCACACTTGATATCCAGGACTACCCACACAATGGCTCTGAGGTGTTATAAAAACATCCTGACCAGCCCAGCACAGCAACATTGTACATTTATTTTGGTCATTTGTCCCTTAATGAAGGTTGAAGGTTTTTTTTCTGTCACCTGATGGGCTTTAGGTTCCTTAGTTGGGTTTCAAAAGACATTTAATATTACATAATTGTATCAGTTTGACAGCAGTAGTACTACTGGATGAACTGAATTGAGAGGTGCTTGATAGCACCGAATTTGTTCATAATTGACAAATTTTGAGTTGAATCAACACTGAACTGACTTGAGTTGAATAATGACACTAATGTTTTCAATTGAGCTGCTCATCACGAAATTTAACTTTTCATAATTGATCAACTTTACACAGTTATTGAACCGAACTGAAAATGACACTATTGTCTTGCTACTTTATAGTTGAATCAGATTTGTTCATAATTGACAATATCGAAAACTCAAGCTAAATAATGAGAACTGTCTTCAGTTGAGCTGAATTGCACTTGTTTCATAAACTGAATCAACACTGAACTGACTAGAGCTAATTAATGACACTATTTTTTTTGTTAGAGCTATATAAATAAAGGTGGCTTGATTTGACATTGACATTGGCTCATATTTGGAATTTCAGGTGGCTTTGCTTGTGGATGTCCCACCATACCGGAACCAAAGAATATCCAACCCAGTTCAAGTGAATTTCTATGTGTGCAATGGCAAACGGAAGAGAAGCCAGTACCAGCGTTTCACATACCTGCCCGCAAACGGTAAAAAAAATTACCTTCTTCTGCTTTAATTCATTACACACTCCTTTATTTCTAATCTGTGACTGAATTAATTCAGAAGAAATTCTGAAGCTCTTTTTAGTGGACAGAATTGTGGCTAGTTTTTTTCTTTGTTAAAATCATTTCCATAAAATTTGTTCTTTTCCATACCTGCTCCGGGAGCAGTGGAAGGGCAGTGACAGGGTGGGGTCCAGTATGTGAATGCTATTATTCAAATCCAGACTGGTTGCCAGGTGAAATTAAAAAAAAAATGACTTGACATCTGAAAAGTCCTAACCACTGCTAATTCCCTCAGGCCCAGTGTGCGTAACCAGTGGGTGGTTCAAAGGCTTGAGTCAGACCCAGCTTGTCCCAACCCTGTCTCCTGAAGTGTGGGCACTGCAACTGCAGGCCGTCCCACTCACACTGCAGTACTGTCTTTTTTTAGACTGGACATTTGTAAAGATGATGCTTTGTATCCGTCCAGCATATTTTATGAATAATTGTCTTTTATGGCAGAGGTCTTTAGGCCAAAGCAAAGGACCCCTATAATAATCACAATTTTTTATTTATTTATTTATTTTTTTAATGCTGTTAGTGTATGTTACTTTTTAAATTATTTATTTATTTTAAATTATTATTGTTGTGCAGAGTCAAAAACATATACATCAAATTATAATTGTACTTCGTACATTTAATGTGGGTGGAACAATGAAACATTTAGCTAAACATTAGCTCCTTTATAGGGCGGTTATAAAGTCATTGCCAAGGACTCCTAAAATAATTATTCATTTTTAAAGTAACTAATAATTAAATAAAAAAAATAATATTTTAATTATAAATTAAAATAAATAATAAAATTAATACATAATTATTAAAAAATAATGTTAAATTTAGTTTGATAATTAATTATCGATTTAAAATTAAAATTTTAAAGTATTATTATTTAAATGCACATAGCATCTTCTTAATAGCCGTTAATGATGTGCATAGTCATATGTATATTATACATTTTAATTAACGTACTTAAGTCTTAATTTACATTTTAAGATTACACTGTTATGAATCATGATGAGGTCTGTTTATCTGATTTCATATTAACACAGAATAACAAATGGATCCTGATGAGTATAATGAGTCTATAAGCTTCCGTGGTAGGTGTTAAAAATCGGAATCATCTGGCTTTTGAGGTTAAACATGAGGCGGAGTGACAGATATCTGCCTGCCTCAATAGTCATGTGACAGAAGCCTCATTTCCCCTTTCTGGGCTTAAAATAGGTGTCTAGGCACTATTTTAAACTTGTGGTTGGTCTGGGCGGCACAGAGAGTTCCCCTTTTTTCTCTGTATTGCTGACAGAATGCAAAATAAAACTTTAGGGCTTTTGTGGAGGCATGTTGGTGTGAGGGATGTCTCATCGCCGAAGAAAAATAAACTGCTGCTGACAGTCTGTTGAGAAATGTAGCCAGAAGTTAAAAGGTGAAAAATGTAACATCATGAGGATGAAGAGTTTGTCAACAACAGATGAATTCTTCCCAGTAGCTCAACATCTGTTCACCAGAATCACATACACCAAGAAACAACAGTGAGGTAGTTTTTAGGTTGTTAGTCATGTCATTATCAGCCTTTTCAATGATTTCAGTAATTGGATGCTGAAAACATAAGTCCATTAATGACCTTTTGAAATTGCTTTAGAAAAGTTTTCTTTTCTGTAGTAGTGTGTTTTCCTTTAGAAACAGGAAGAAAACAGGAAGTTATAAATAAAAAAGAACCAGTAGGCTTATATTTACATTTACATTACTTTTGTATATGCTAGAGTATATCCTGTATATGACCTCAAAACTAAAAGGCATGAACTGAAACCACTTTTCTTCTTTTTTCTTTTCACAAAGTCTCTTTTGCTACTGTGTATGTCAAAATTGGGCAGCCTTACTGTCAGTTTGAACTCCATGCACTCAATATATACGATCTGCTGATCTGTTTCTAATCCAGTCTCAGTCCAGTTCTTAGCTCAGTTGCAATTTGGCTCATTAAAACCTGAGATCACATCTTAAAATGACACACTGAATCTTCTACTTAGAGAAAAATGCAGATTTTTTTTTTTTTTCTTGATGAGAAGGTTTTTATTTTTTTGCTAGAGCCATGGACGTGAAGCTACTGTACCAGTAAAGTATTTCATAATGCACGCTTATATGGTATTAGCACTGGGGGCAGATCCAAAAAAAATAGCCCTTTTATTTTCGAAAGCAGCTGGAAGGCTCTTGTGGTGATGATTCATCCCTTTTTTTCCCTCTTTCTTTAAATATTTTCAGTTGGGCGGGAGCGCGTAGCCTCAGACACATAGTCTCATTGATGAGAATGTTTGTTTCACTGTGGGTATCCTAGCCACAAACCCACTCACTCGCGCTAGCTCGCATAAAGTCACATGAACCCGGAACGTGTGTTTATTCGTTTTTCTCCTCTCCCCGGTTTTCTTCATCTGATCTTTCTCTTTGCTCTCTTTTGCCCTTCGCCTCCCCAGTTCCAACCATAAAAACAGAGCCGCACGACGACTACGACCTCCCCCAGGTATGTGCGCCGCTCCATCCCGCCGGGTTGGCGCTGCATCCGAAGCCCTACTACAGCCCCCCGGCGATGACCCCTATGATGCCCTCAGAACTAAGGCCTTGTGTCACGGGCTCCTTCGCATCCAGCCCTCAGAGGATGGTGGCAAAACCCACTTCCCTGTCATGCTCGTCCTCCCCTAGCACAAGCCCCAAACTACAGGATCTTTCCCCGCCTCACCTCTCCTCCAAGTGCCTATCAGCAGGATCGAACCTAGGCCCCCAGTCTCCAACGGTCCCACACGTCTCCGCCATCCAGCCCACACCCGGACGCTACCCGCAGTCCATCCTCTACCCATCAGGAAGTGCTGCGTCCTCTCCAGGGTCCCATCCTTCCACCCCAAACTCAGCACCAGAACTCCCCTTCACTCCCAGCCACAGTCTGACCCAATCACAGGCCACCAGCGAGGCCTCTGCATTAGCAGCTCAGATAACCAAAGGACCGGTGAGGAGTGGGTCCTCCCCCCTCCTACAAGAGGAGGGAGACGCCCCCGCCATGCTGGCTGTCAGCATCAAGCAGGAACCACAGGAACTGGATCAAATGTACCTAGATGATGGTAAGTGACAGCGCAATATTCCAGCGAAATTCAGTGACCGTGTGCATCGTAGTCTGGTGATGTAATGCCCAACAGATGTTTCTAATTGCTTGATGTTTTTGCCTGAGTGCTCCCTCACAAAATTAAGATCCAACGCAGTGCTAACCGTACCGCCACAACGACAGCGGCCCTGTTCCATGATGTTTAATATATCGAGAACGCAAGTTAAATTAACTGGAAAGTTAATGAATGACTTCATCGGTTTGCCTTCAACTTTTGCGTTAAATTTTAAGCATCTGTGGAAGAAATGTTCAACAGATGGAAGAATTTTAATATCAGATCTGTCTATTAAATCGTAAAAGCTAATAGATAATGGTTTTCTAGTTGTAGCCAGATCTTTGACTAAATGGCAAAAAGTCCACATCGTAGCTTATTTGAATGACTTAAAGCAACCAATTACAGTTTGTCAGTTTTCATTTGGAGCGCATTATCCGCATCAGACAAAAATTCAAACAAAGCGTCAAACAAATATAGAGAATAAATATGCTACCGGTCTAAGAGTCTCTTATGCTCACCTAGAATTCAAAATGACTTTTCTGTTTTAATATATATTTAAAATGTAGTTTGTTCCATGTATACAGAGTTAAGAAATCTTTATTTTTATTATTTATTATTTATTTGACCTTATAAAGACTTTTTACATTTAAATCCTACTTAGAGTAGCTTGGACCACTATTTTTGTACTAAACTGAATATCCCTTATCCAAAGTGCACCAGTAAGTTCAACATGATAAGTACCGCCCTTTGCATACTTAATTAACCTGGCAAACTTTGGCAAATCTAGTGAATATTTTAACCTTGTAAAGACAACTTTTTCCCCCCAGGCCTACTGATTAAAAAACCCTGTGTGCCCTGACTCTGGGAAGTTGTGTAATGTCAGCCAATCAGATTAGAACTTGCCAAACTGAGAAAGCACTGTCTAGTTTTGTATTTAATATGCATCAGGCGATCCCTGGCTGGTTTGTGGGTGTACTGACTCTGAGACTAATGGATCTCTAGTGTATTCGCTGAGACTCAAACCAAATTGGTAATGAAAAGATCTGCTAAAACATCACATGGTGCTTCAAGCCCAACAGGAGGTCACTTTTCAGCAATGTCATTAAGTTTGTATCAGGGGAATATACAAATAGTCTGGACACCATTCAGCCCGCAGCTTTTCAGCACTATAGAACATATGATTGGCCATCAGCGTTTCTTCCTTCCTTCAGCCCTAAGAACACTTTTGAGTACATAAAACTCTTTTATGCTAATTTAGTGAGGGAAATTGTCTTGAATCATTCTGCTAGCGATCTAAGATCCTCTCTTGGAGTTTAAAGAAGATGTCAGATAGCGGATTACAGATGCCACAGTGGTTTCCTTAAGTTCCAGACGAGGCTTAAGTCTTCATACGTTTGAGCGGTTGAAATATAGTCCATACCGCTCAAACTAAGCGGAAACATGGACAAGTAGTTATGCATGGAGTGAGAGCGGGATTTTTTATGGGTTTGCCTGTCAAAATTATTACCTGTCATTTCTCCCCTGGCAAAATATAACACGTTTAACCAAGCGCTAACATGGCTTCCCGTGTCATTATATGTTCGGATTGCATTTCTTCTAGATTGCAGCTATAATGGACTCTGTCAGGTGTGGCATTCGCTGAGCTTGTCAACCACTCTCATTAATTTGATTTGAAACAGAGGCACTTTTCTACAGGCACAAAACCGTCATCCGTCATGCACGGCTGTCAGTGTATCTAGTATTCAGGTTTTCTGATGCTTTAGCTGTCTTATTATCACTTGAAGATGTTCTTGTAATATGCTTGAATAAGCTGTCGGGTGTGATGAAGGTACTTTCAAACTTCACCACCAACCGCTTAACCAGTGCTTCAGTCTTCATTTACTGCTCACTGTTTCCTCTGATACGCTCCTTCTGTTGTTTTCCTTTGCTTCTTGAGGAGGGGTTACAAACCCTTTTACTCATGGAAACTCTTACAAAAGCTGGCTGTGAGCCTGGCTCCTGGCCTTCACCAGCCGTAAGCTTTGAGGGGCCTCACTGCAATAAAGCACACTGACTTGGCCGCTGCCGACGCAAGCCTGTGGCTTGAGCGCTGCCAGGAAGCGCGATCCAGCTCAGCCCGAGCCAAAGCAGTAGATCCTGCAGAAAAGGAGGGGGTCACTACGGGAACCGCTCTACACCACGTGACCCAAGAGCTGGGTTCCCCATAAGAAACCACAACAAACTTTCCAATTTAGCCTGTGGGGCTGTTAAGAAATGTATGTAGGAGTGGTGAGCAGTTTGAACATTCAGATCATTGAGCAAGTACAGGACTTGTGAAATAGACTTTTGCAACATGGTGAATTTTAGAATACACTGTTCATTTTCTGACTATAAATAGCGGAAATGGTTTTAAAACTGAAAAGCACTGTTAAGTTCTGTTTATGAAATATTAAAGTGTTTTTCATGTCGTTTTAAACATGTATGACTTTATTCTATTTGTGGAGCCAATACAGCCAAAACAGCATTGGACCCAAATGACTGTCAATGTATGGATCAAATTAAAACTCCTTTATGTTCCACCAAAATAAATGATGAAAGTATTTTGGGTGAACTAACTATCCCTTTAAAAAATCTACTTTGTTAGGTGCTTACATAAGTGTTTGAGTAGACAAGATTGGCTAGACGTTGTTAGTCACCTCCAAGTTGTGACTAACAGTATCGTAATTTTGCTAATATTGAAGCAAAGGCCAAAAACATCTTGTGGTCTGGTACTTGATCAAGCTTACATAGTTTTTGAGGAAGATATACCCTTGTGACTCAATTATGTTGCTGGTCATTGCGTAGATGAAAAATCCCAGTGTGATTGTGATCCTGACCCAGGGTCTGTTTTTCTTGTCTTCTCCTGATTAAAACAATTAGGACTTCTGGGAGTTTTGGCGCTTGCGGACCCCTTAATGAGGCTAACAGTGCTGGTGGAATAATTGTTTGGTAGTTCCTTGTTCCCCCATTGTTTCCTGAAGGTAGAGAGCGGGCCAGGTCTCCGGGCTCTATCACACGGATCCAGCTGCCGCTTATCCTGGTCCAACAGGAAGCAGGTTCTTGGATTACCTCACATCCACATATTCACTTCCCAGTCAGAGTCACAACAGCAATCCCGGAGATACGAGACCTTTATATCAAAGTTCAAGAAGTGCATTTGTTAAAATAAATGGTATATATACAAAACATTCTAAAATATATGTATTTGTTTATGAACTAATGGAAGGCCTTAATTTCTTAATTTAGTCTTAAAGATATGTAAAATGTTCAATTGGTTACTAAAATGGTCATTGGCTGTAAGAAATTCTGAGCTTTTTATTTAAATGTCGGAATCATTGAATAGAATGGAACATGGAATCGATTCCAGATGGCTCATGCCATGCTTTCCTAAGTGGGTCTGAATGCAATTTTTTTGGTTCAGACATTTACCTTTATGCACTTGGCACATGCTTTTATCCCAAGTTACTTGCTTTGCATTCAAGTGGAAGATTCTGTATACATTTTATCAAATCATGCTAGTGTTATTTCAGCACTACATACTTTTAGAATAGTTATTTTTATAGGCTCTTTTATACTTTTAATTCTTCATTTTAATTTTAGATATAGTTTTAATCATTTTGTTCTGTCCTATTATACTTTGTATTTTTTACATTACTATTTAGGATGAATTTATTTCAGTTTTCAAGTTTTATTTCAGTTTTAGTTTTTTAGGTCCAGTTACTAATTTTAGTACTTCAACTTAGACTTATTTCAGTTGCAAAACCAACTTTCTAATTTTCATTTAGTTTGGATCTTTACATCTAATGTTTATATTTTATTCTGTTTTAGTTAACAGTAATAACCCTGGTTCATGTATTCCCTGGGAACTGAACCCATGGTCTTGGCTTCGTTGGCAGCATGCTCAATTGTTGGAGATGCTATTGTCTTTAATGTGCTGAATGGTGTAGCATTTTTAATATGTTATTGAATTGAAAATGGCATCTAACATTTAGATATCTTTTTTCCAAGCAGAGGGCTAATAAAAACTTAACTGGCTAATGCACTGAATCATGACCACCGTCTCTGCCACACTCTATAAACTCTGTCCATGCATCATCTTCACTCTGAATCATTTATCACGTGCTGAAATACCTCTCGAGTCATGCTAAGCTTATCGGGTTATGAAGGGTAAGTCTTGACTATTCTTTGGTGCCAATTCAAACAACACCAGACTGAAGTCAAAAACGCTTGTTAGTTTGATACGAAGCCCTAAGCAGTGTCTCATATTTCAGCTATTACTGTGTATCCAGTCACTTATCACTTGTTGAAGCCCTTTCATTAGACTCCTCATTTGAAATGTGGCAGCAAATTGAGATGTATCCTATGGCAACTGCCAACAGTTTTCTTTTCAAGCCAACAGTCTACAAAAGCAGCATTGCAGTACATGAGTCACTAACTGCTATCCTTAGCCAAAACCCCAAACCAAAATTGTTGACCAACAGAGACTTGAAAACAATCAAAGTTTCCTTGGTCTTTTCAAAATGTTAGTGCATGTGTCAACACCTACTGAGGCCGTCTTTATTTACCATGAGCACTCTGTACAAGACGAAACCTCTTCAAATGTAAGTTGTCATCTTGGCTCAAAATAACAGAGTCCCTAGAGTCTCTCTGCTCAACACAAATATCTTGATTGCTTTGGATGTGTTTGCGTTTCTTTTTGTACTCTTTCTTTGTGGGATGCTCTCTTAAGCTTGAGTTCACAAGAAATCTGTGTGTCCTGTTATTCACGCCAAGGAGGCACACGGTACAAATGGATTTGGATGATCAGGTCAGTGTAAGGTGAAACCTCAAGGGAACTTTGAACATAGTCAGAGTTATGCTGCTTGCACTGAATCTGGTTCAGTTCAAACACGTGGCGAATGCTGAAAGTGTTAGTAGACACTTCGTCATCACAGCAAGGGTATTTGGACCAAGACACAATAGGTCATAGTTAACCAGCAACCTATTATCTATTTACTTCTATTCCAAGTTCTGATATCGTCCCACCGTTTGTATCAGTCCACTTGTCTGTGTTTGTTCCAGACAGACTGTCAGTCTGTATTAGTAGTAGGGATTCACTCATTCAGACAGAAGGAGTTACTGAAGAATGACTGAATTATTAATTTAACTGAATCATCCAAAACACTGATTCATTTACACTGACACAGCTGTCTTATGATCGTTCACTCATTTATTCAGCTGATTCATCCAAAAACGCTGTGAAATATAACAACTGTATGTTGCTCAGAGAAAGAGTACTTGATTTTATGCTTATAGAACATGACAATTACTGTAGGATTTGAAGAATATAGACCGTTCAAAGGTTTGGTGTCAGCAAGACCTTATTTTAAGGAATTAATGCTGTTAATTAGCAAGGATGTATTAAATCAATCAAAACTGACAGTAAAAACATTTATAATGTTACAAAATATTTCTTATAAATTCATATAAATATTTCTGTTTCATATAAATTTTGCTTTGCCATGAATAATTTACATTTTAAAATATAATAATACAGAAAAGTTAGTTTTAAATTTTGTAATATTTCACAATGTTACTTTTTACTGTGTTTTGACTTCTTTCAAAAACATCAAAAAAATCTTACCGGTTGGTGGCGTGATTGGCATGATTTGGTGATGATGTAGTGTTTGAAATTTTATTGTGCATTAATATTCAGTATTTATTTAGTTTGTAGTGCTTTGGGTTTTACATTTTTATTCTTAGATCTTTTTCCACTACAAAGTGTCTGTCCCCTCAGCTCATTCAGTAGTCTTTTAGACTCGAAAAGATGCTTTCTCTAACGTCCAGCTTAACATAAATCATGCAAATAAAATTTTATTGCATGTGTGCAGTCGTGCAGGTATTTCTTCCCAACCTCCTCTGTTTTGACAGTTGGGAACCTAGTGATTCAAGAGACCTGCGTTTTAATGTCCAAACTCCCATGGCAGTTGTCAGTGCTTGCCAAATTTTTCAAGAAGACGTACTGGCGTAATTTACTCCCAACTGTCAAAGGTCCCTAATTGTTTCAGCATGGAGTGGTGTTTGTGTGGCACGTCCATGTGTGAGTTTCTCCCCATAATTCAGCCAATCTTATTGATTCATTTCCTGTTCACATATTAGTGCTACTCAATCAGAACGCTACTGGCAGTAGCGTATCATATGGGCTTATGCCCAAGTGAATATGAAATCTTAAGGGATTTTAATATTTATAAGGCTGTGAAAAGTATTCCTCCGGCTTTAAGTCTATCCGTGGTTCGAGTTCTGGTATTTTGGGGTAAATTTAAGTGCAGTTTTCAATGTTTTGTCAGCTGACTGTTCCCAATTTTTCTTAGGCATGTTGTTGATGGTGTAAGGTGTTTCCGAGTAATAGTTCTTTTAGTCTTTAGAAAATGATCCAGGAGAAAAAGTGAAACCAGGAGCCTGGGAAGAGGCCGTGTCAGGCCGAGGTCAGGTAGGGGTGCGCCGCGCCTCATGAGGAGATGAAAGACAGATTCGGATTCATTGTTTAGAGGGAACGTCAGCATTCCAGACGACTTCTCCGTCCCTTAGGCAGTTTTGCAGTGGGAGCGTGAAGGCCATGGTTCATTTGCAGGGAATTCCTCAGCAGGCTTCCTGGTCTTGGCCGGGAGCGACACTTGAGGGGAGGAAATCCACCGCCTTCAGCCCACATGTGTCTGCTCTCTCTCTCTCTCTCTTTGTATCGCAGCCTTTAAAAGCTTTTAAAGCTTACGTGATTTTTTTTAAAGGTCGTATAAGGACTTGTAAAACAAACTAGTGGTCAACCAAAATGGGTTTTCCAATACATCTTTTGAATTCATCAGTGGATCTCAAAAAAAAGCATTTTTTTCGAGCAGTTTTCAACACTGATAATAAGAAGAAACATTTCTTGATCAGCAAATCAGCATATCAGAATGATTTCTGAAGGATCATGTGACACTGAAGACTGGTGCTGAAAATTCAGATTGGCTATCAATGAAATAAATGCTATCAATGAAATAAATTACATGTTTTAGATGCATTAAAATAGAAAAAATATATATTTTTAATATTATTATTCTTTTTACTGTATTTTTGATCAAATAAATGCAGTCTTGGTGAGCACAAGATGTTTTTCAAAAACATAGCATATTTTCTATACAAATTTGAAATACCTAGAGTACAAGATAATGCTGATACGTTATAAATAATTCAATTTAAGAACGGTGAACGAGGCGTAAATTACATTTTTTTTAAATTATTATTAAAAACACTTAATTAGGCCTGAAAAAAGGGATATGTTCGCTGTTAGATTTTGTAACTGACACAAGACTTATACTAATAATCTCAGAATGACCAAAAATATAGCAATTCATAATATAAACCATGCAAAACACAGAACTGGCTGTTTATCTATAGTCTGCCATTAAATTTGCGGTTAAGGAAACTACGACTCTAAAGTATTTGATGCCATTAGAAAGATGCAGAATTCTTCTTTGAGGATGATATTCCTCACCACAAATGAGAAAAACACACACAGCTTGTCTAATAGTTATCAAATGCTTCCTGCAGGTGCTTACGTCCATGCTAAAGAATTTAAGGCCAGCTAAAGCGGTCTGTGCTGTGATCGTAAGGGAAGAGGAATGTGCTGTTTTGAAACAGATAGAGCAACCGATACGGTTGCCTATCTACGTCCCTCAGAGGTTTGAGAGCCGTTAGCAAAGAAATGTGAAAGTGAATCACTCTTCTCAGAGCTAAAAGGCTCAAATGTTTAGCAATAAACCGTTGAAGGCTTGAAAACTGAAATGCAGACATTTAGGGAAGGGTAATGTGCTGTGTGTTGGTCATACAATGCTCCCTATGGGACTAAGAGTAAGATAATACGTCTGCCGCTAATATGCTAACATGCTAACTTTAAGAGGCAGCCTCATCCGGTTTCCCCTGCTATCACACAGCAAGTGAGTGCCAGGCTGTTTGTATAGCCTGAAGCCATGCTAAGTCACTTCCCATGCTCGGGCCAAAGAACACAGCTGACAGAAGAAGCCAGGGTCCTAGTGTGTGGGAAAAAGCAATGACAGATAGAGGGCAGGAAGACAGCAGACAGCTGGAGTTGCTGGGACCTCCGTAAGAGGGCATGAGATCTTCTCAGTCTCAGGGAAGCCACTTTTATTCATGTTAGTTATTTTGACTGTTTGGGGTTGTAGACACTATATGTTTGGAAATATAATTTTTCCCCCATTAAATTCTTTTCATATGTTCCTTGGACCTAATCAAAATTGATCACATTGATATTTTGTTAATCGGGAAAAAACACAACCACCAGATGAGTACATATACATATCAGTAAGAATGTTTTGTGAAGAAATTAATATTTTAGGAAGAATGCATTAAATTCTATTTCAAAATTCTATTTCAAACAAATGCTGTTCTTTTCGACTTTTTATTTATGAAAGAAACCAGAAAAAATGACCATTTCCACAAAAAATATTCATCTGTTTTCAAGAATTTTTTCTTGAGCAGCAAATAAGCATATTAGAATGATTTCTGAAAGATCATGTGACCATGAAGACTGGAATACTGGCTGCTGAAAATTCAGCTTTGCCTTTACAGGAATATTTTATTTTAAAATATATTAAAAAAGACAACAGGTATTTTAAAGTGTAACCTTTTTTCAGAATATTATTGTTTTACTGTATTTTTGATCAAATAAATGCAGCCTTGGTGAGCATAAGAGACATAACATATACTTTTTTTTTTAAATATATGACTGGTAGTGTATGTTGATGAGACACCTGTATTCAGTAAATATCTGTATCTGCAACAGAGAACATTTTAGTGCAGGATAAGCAATACATCATCCATATAAAACATCCACATATAATAAATATGTGACAAGTGACAACAGTTTAAACATATTGTAAAAGTGCATTTAGCAATCTTTTCCTGTGGTGTATATAATGTCTACTGCAGATGAATTGTTTGTTTTGGGTGTAGCCTAAAAGTAACATGATTTCCACTTGTTTTCACAGTTAACGAAATCATCAGGAACGATCTCTCCAGCATCTCCGTTCACAGCCACGCATAGCAGCATAAGGTCCCTCTGAGAAGACCACGGCAATCATGAACTATTCAGCATACCAAATTTCTGACAGAAGATCCGAATCGGCAAGGTCTTGACTCTGATAACACCAATTCAACAAACCTTATGCACTCAGAGTTCCACTTCATACGACGCCGTCAGAACTCACTGAACCTTGCTTGTTTTATTTCCACGGGGGGGGACTGAAAACCAGCCTAAAAGCACAGAAAAAACAAGTGCACTTCATTTCAGAATTTATCAGCACATCCTGCCGAGATGCAGCGTGTGCTGTTGTGGACCAAGTTGTCTCTCATTTGCTTTCCTATTTACTCTATTGTACTCGATGTAGCTTTTTAAATTATTACCGTAAGTGCAGTTTGACATCTTTTCTCTGTACACAACCATGTATATTTCTAAAAAGAACATTTGAGTCTGGTCACAAATCAGTAACTTTGCAAGCCAAAAACAAGACATGCAGTTGACGCATGCACAAACCTAAAGGCTTTTTTTTTATTATTATTGCTTTGGATGCATGCATATGTGAATGCAGGTGTGCACATCTGAATGCTCAATTTAGTCTATTTGTGTTTTTGTTACATTTCATCATCCAGTGGCACAAATACGTGTGGTTAAATGAAGTATCTGTTCCTCATGAAGAAAAAAAACATTGATGACTGATTGCCGTTGCGGAGACGTTTGTTTGAATATCATTTTGAAGCCTTGACCTGTTTGTAAGCCTGAACGGCCTTATTGATTTGCCTTAAGCTTATGCCAAATTGTTGTTTTGTTCATCATTTGACAGCAGATGTCTGTGCTTATGTCTGAATAGCCATTCCAATGTTTATAGCTTTTGTAATATCAGGTATGATATGTACTTGTTAACTGGAATTTTTATGAATAGAATAGAATAGAATAGAATAGAATTATTTATTTGGAGTGAGCTGGAATTAATCAAACACAAGCCATAAGGGAAGTATAGTAATCCTATTCCCTTTACGGTCACATTTGGTAGCAACTTTGTGACCAGAGACTGACTGGACTGGCATTTGTCAACCAATCCAATATTATTCTAGCAATTTTTCAAGGCAAGATAATGGTTTCAGATTAGGCTACGCTCTCTCAAACTGCCTCTGAACAGCTGAATATATGTTACACTATAACTGCCTCTATGACCTGATGGTTTACTGCACTGTGCCTTAAAGTGTTTATCAAGCAGGAATACTTTTATATGTATTTGTCCTCTCTAATTATAAACGTAATGCATGTTTCTCAGCATATAATGAGATTTTCGTACAGGGGTTTTTACTGCCTGTGCATTGTATCCTGTCTGTAGGTTGTTAGGTAATGTATGCACTTTAATTTGTATTTTTCTGTACTGGGATCTCAGAAATACCACATATTGTTTTTTGTTGTTGTTGTTGTTTGTTCTTGACAATCAGACCTAACATGATATATTCTTCCGCAAGGTATCTATGACAACAACAGACTGTTTTTCTTGCAAGTATATGTATTCAATTTACCCATGCTAGTCACATTTCTACGGTGCATTTACATTTCAGTACCAAAATATGCACAATAAATTCATGCTTTGTTGGCTCTTTTAGAGGTGTGGTGTTGAATGGTGTAAAAATATGCATACAAATAGATATAGAGTATTTATATTGTAACTAATTCAAAAACGTTGTAAATTACAATCAATCCTCCAATCCAAAATCTGAAAAAAAATCTTATATTTTTGACTGTGGTGTGTTTAAAGGAACATTCCACTTTTTTGAAAATAGGCTCATTCTCCAACTCCCCCAGAGTTAAAAAGTTGAGTTGTACCGTTTTTGAATTCATTCAGCTGATCTCCGGGTCTGGCGATAGCACTTTTAACATAGCTTAG
>SCHK01202117.1:0-10188 GCA_004124795.1 Poropuntius huangchuchieni
TGGTCTGAGGGGAATATTGAGTTGAATTTTGACTACGCTGCATTTTGTCCTTCCCAGCTGGTGTTCAAGTGCACTGTCTGTTACATCATTGACATATGGAAAGGGTAATGAATACAAGGTGAAATATAACAGAGGTTATATGAAGCATGAAAGACATCATTAGACTCTATTACTATGAATTCATCAGGGTGTGTTTCTCTGAATTCTTAAAATACTTCTTTGGTAATTGTGATATCAGTGTAGGTTTCAGACAGGAGTAAAAGATTAGCATTAGGTCTACAACTAACAATTATTTTTCAAATAATTGATTTGCATTGTTTTAGCCCTAACTAGCATAGCAACTAGCATTACTAGGCCTACATGTTTACTAGTATAATAGTATCTATTTCCCCAAATAGTATAGCTTTGACTAGTAATACACTATTAGCAATGTATAGCAAAATAGTTTACTTCTTCGCAAAATGTAAACTATATTGCACAGCTTTATACTGTATATTAATATTGATATATAAGTATATTCACCTTTGTCTGTATACACTTACATAAGGCAATATGTATTATATAGCAAACCTTAAATGTGTGATTGTTTATATTATTACAAATTTAAGCTGTAAGCTGCTAAATGCAACTGTAAAGCATTAATATATTAAGATATTATGAACACTAACATCATGATTTTGTGTGAACTTGACAACTTGGGTATCACAGTGTATTTAACTATGCAGCAATACAATCAGTTTAGGTGCTAATAATCAAACATTTTCTCCTATAATGTCATCCTCCTTATTTAGTCTTCTGAAGTCTGAGTCATTTTAGTGAATCGTTTTATCTGGATGATTCATTTCCAATGAGTCATTGTTCTGTAGCTTCAGTGTTGTGTAATTAACTACTTTTTTCAAGCATTAGCTACATTTAGCTTAACTGTAGCACTACTTGAATCTGAATAATGTGGGCATGGCACACCGAATCGTGATTTGGCCCACTTTACTGACACCTCTACTGTTAAGGTGCTGTCACATTTAGCACTGTTTGGCAAATTTTTGTAGGTGAATTCCAGTAATGTAAATGGTAATCTACACAATTTTGAATTCTATGTATACATAGGGCAAAAGATTTCCCAACAAGCTGGTCATACAAATTACTTTGACCAGCAGAAGGTGCTTGGTTTGTATGTCTATGTAAGTTGTGCTTCATACATCGCTACACAATGGACCTTTTTATCTGTGAAATTCATTGGAAAATTAATGTGACCATTGAATTCTACTACCTGTTCTCAGTTTTAAGACAGATTTAGCCTCAAAATGGTTTAGCGCGTGAAATATTTTGAATTACAGCTGACATAAATCTCTGAAAGAATTCAAATAGCCGCTCTTGTCAGAGATAGCAGGGTGCCTTTACCACCCGCGCAACAATTAATTTTCCCACAATACTGTTATAGGTTCATAATGACTGGCACTTTCTCTGCTAGAAATACATGTAGCTAGCGACTTTAGCAATACTACTGCTGTTAAAAGAAAGAAGATGGACTGAATGCTAGTCTGACTAGTTTTATTAACTTCAGTGCCCACACACTCTCATAGTTGCACACTTTCTGTCTCTCTATTTGGACTTGAGACCTTGAATCAATATAACTCACTCTACTCTGAATAATAAGTGTGCTTCTGTGTATGCTTGTGCCAAGAGAGACTCACAAATTGTTAGGCAGTCTCCCAGTGTTTCTACTTGGGACACAAATTTGCATAACGCTATGGGAAGGCCAGCTGATTTTGTGTGTGCATTCCAATTTTTAGGCCCACATGGAATACAGTATATTCATTTTTTTTTTTTTTTTTTTGCATTTCCTGAGCTTGTTGTGATAGAATGGGACTTAAATTTTGTAAAATGTTTTTGTAGCGGAAGTCATTTTGAAATAATTTGTATTTAGTAATATAAAGTAATTATGTGATGTATTTTTATTAATATATTTAATAATTAAATTGTTAAAATTGAAATATTTAAATATACTAAACCTAACATGATCAAACATTTAAAATCTGTAGAAATCTGCAACATTTCTGCTCAGAATAGGTGTGGATGCCATATATTGACATTGTAACAATAGCATTTATTTAGAGTATTTGCATGCTTATTGAAAGCCTATCTGCAGGTTAGTGAACGCTTGTGAACAGTATATGTGTATATTATGTGGAGCTGAGGCTGCGGTGTTGTTGTTAGAGATTTGTTAGCAGTGGCAGTGTGATTATGATGGATGGAGGAGTCCTCTCAGTTCTGGTTCCGCTGCTGATCTGAACTGCAGGGGCGGAGGAAGAGGACCGCTACGTGATCCGAGTCTGGCTTTCCACCGGCCTTCTGTCCACACACGGTTCCCCTTGACCAAGAGAGCCAGTAGGTTAAGATCAGGGTCGTTGCTGCTGTCTCTTACACCTTTTATCCAGGTGTTCTAATCCTTAGTTTGGCTTTCTTTTTCTCTTTCACTTTTTAAAAAGGTTTTTCAGAGTCATGTAGAGTCATCTCACGGTCACGGAAAAGCTGCAAATATAAAAGTCTCTTTTCCATAACCCATGGTTCTTTATTGTAGAATTAATACAATTCTGTAATCGTCTGACACTGAACACTCTTAAAAATAAGGGTGCTTCACGATCCAAAAGAACCATTAACATCTGAAAAACCTTTCTGTTTCACAAAAGGTTCTTTGATGCCAAAGGTTCTTCAGATTATAAAAAAGTAAGAAAGAGGTGGTTATTTAAAGAACCTTTGACTGAATGGTTCTTTGTGGAACTAAAAATGGTTCTTCTATGACATTGCTCAAAGAACCTTTTGAAGCACCTTTAGTTTTAAGAGTGAAGTTAGATATAATTTACTTAATTGGATTTAAGGATAAACCAGCATCAGTTGGGTAGTGTTGTCAGGAGATTTTCAAAATGCCTTCATTTGAAAGAAGTAGTGGAAATGTAGATATTTTTAGACATACAGTATTTGGTCTTTTTTGCCATCTTATCAGAATAAACTACAGAAACTTTAGGTAGACAGACATTCTTTTCTAACATTCTTATTTGAATGTTTTCAGAATCCTCTGTAAACACTCAATTAAAAAAAAAAATGTTTTCCATGAATGTTTTCCATGTCTGATTCATTTTCTAAAATATTTCATAATTATATTTATTAAGTGTTTCTTTTGTGTGGAATAAATCTGGCTCGCAAGTCATACTTTTCTCTTATTTGTTAGCAAATTGTTTTTCTGAGTCTGTTGTTTCAGATGAATTAGTCAAATCAGTTTACAGATCAGTCTGAATGATTCATTAGTGAGTCATTCTGAATTAAAAGGATTTCTTTTTTATCTAGAATTGAACATTCCTGGATTGGTTATGGACATTCATTGGCCAAAATAACATGCAAATGCTTTAAGGGTTTCGTATCATGCTGAAACTGTCTATTATAGTCCAGTTTTATTATTAAAACTTGTATAATTACTGCTATAAGAGACTAATCAATTATAAATGTGAAAACATGTCACGTGTGTGTAAAAGAGTACTCCCTGTAAGACACTTTCCCTGGTTACGTGACCTACATCCAGATATCTTCATCTTTCAGCTTACTGTGCTAATTCTTACATCAAACAGTCGACGTTTGTTCAGAGATGGTAGATCTTCGGCGTTAATAGTCTAGGATCATGCTCCTTTTATCCGTCTCCATTTCTTGGCCTCATTGATGGTGTGCTGATAGACAGGAGTATAATTCCACTTCATTGTGTAGATTTAATATGTCATAGTTACATACCCTACATCCATACAAAATAGCTCGAAAGCAACAGCCCCTTCATCCAATAAAATAAGCTCTTTTCCGAGCACAAAGAGCTGCAGGTAGTCTTGGAAAACGGAAAATCCCTAGAGAACGCTGACTTGTTCTCGTTCTTTTCTTTGGATTTGTTTCCCACTCTCTCAGAGCTGACTTTCAGGAATTGTGATGTTTGAAGAAGCTTTAATTGCTTGGTTAATCTGAACAGTCCCCAAGAGCAGAAAGGACTCTGTGTCCAGAAAAGANACTGACTTTCAGGAATTGTGATGTTGGAAGAAGCTTTAATTGCTTGGTTAATCTGATTTGAGATGTAAGACTGACCTGCCTGTCTGGTGTCAGGAAAGCTAGCCAGTTGACAGTCCCCAAGAGCAGAAAGGACTCTGTGTCCAGAAAAGACTGGTGGTCATTTGAAGTATGATCATTTTGTACTTCTTTGAAGATTTGGTTTTTGCCTCTCCATACACCTTGTATTATCTAACTCTTACAATGTCGCTTACCTCTATAAAAGGAATATTCCAAGTTCAGTACAGCTTACTTTCTGTTTTCTTTCTTTTTTTGAAAGTTATGGTGACACACTTACAGTACAATGAAAGTAAACATGGGCAAAATTTTGGAGGATTTGAAAGCAGAAATGTGAATTTTATAAAAGCACTTCATTTGTTCTGTTGAAACTTCATTTTAGGATTTGAGACATTTCATTGTTATTTAAACAAAGATACACAGAAATGGTCAGTAAGTGATTTTGCATCTAAATCATGGTGGTAACACTCATATTGTTTGCATCTTGTGGCTAAATTCGGAAACAATAAGTATTTTTACATTCTTGCCTCCCTGTAACCCAGATTATTTTATAATTTTTTTTCACAACAACCTGGAATCAACATTGTAGTTATCAACATTGTGCCAATTTAGTTTTGCTAATTACTGAAACCAGAATATTCCTTTGAATTCTAAGTCTAAATCTCTCTATTTCTATAATGAGACCGGTTCAAACTCTCAACAGGCATTTGTCAATTTAAGGTACAAGGTGCACTTGTGATGTATTCTGGTCAATCTGTTGTCAATCAACAACTGCAACAAAGATTGGCTCATTAGTTCCAACTCAAATGGAACTTGCCGATCAATTATTGACTTACCATGCATGTCCTGAGAAAGCCAAGTAAATGCTACTGGATCTTCTCGGGTTGATTTGTTGGGAAATCCATTGCTCTATTCTCCTTTTGTACCATACTTTCTCAAACCCATTATATCTCATTGCGAATCGTTCACTTCAATCCATTTGCTTCTACAAGAGGACTTTCAAGCTTCCAGTGCCTCCTCAGAAATACTTCAGAGAAAAACACAAGCGCTGCGCCATAAAAGAAACATGACAGCTCCCGATGCTTTACGCTCTCTCCATCCAGCCCTAGGTCCGCCATAGGCTGTGCTCACTCCGCAACCGAGTGCCTGCCCATCACTGTTTCCGTGCACAGTGGGAGGAAAAAGGCCTGTCCAAATCTTCAAAAGCGGGCCCTTCGAAAACCTCCTCCCCATGCGGCGAGGCTGTCTGGTTGAAAGACTTGTCTTTGTGTTGCTTCCATGCATGAGAGGAGCATCGATCAGAAGAGGTTGTCATTAAAAGTGGCGCTGCACTTTGTCTATTTTTGGTAGCATGACAGAGGTTTGGGCGGTGTGTAGGGGCCCGACGGAGAACCGTCGTTAATCATTAAAGTCACCACGCTCTGCTGCAGCTCACACAGAGCGATAACCAATGCAGTATGCATACGCTGCACCCACATGCATGCACATATTTTGAACACACGGCCAGGTGTGTGAAAGCAGCTTCTCTGAAATTCAGAGGGAATGCGGTTCTGTTCATTGCGGTTGTTCTCTCCTATTCACTTTGAAGACTTTGGGCAAAGTCACAGAGGAAGAAAGACAGATTAAAGGAGAGAGAGAGGTTGACGAAGCCCTGTAGGGTCCCGGTCTTATTGTATGATTATTTTCAGAGAGCCTTTGGTGTACTCTCAGAGGTCTGACTCACATGGGGGGTGTTATCTAGCTTTCTTTTGTGGTCCTTTTCTTCTACGCTTCTCCATACATGGACATTTTTTGCTATACTAAGAGCTCTTCAACTGTTATTCTCTATCCTTCCAGTGTCTTTAAAATTAGAGTTGCAAGCAGCAGCAACAATAGTACTAATATAATATGTCTAGCTGTAAATGTTCTCTCTGCCTCTGAGGTACAAATCACACTTCAGCTGGTGTATTACCGCTATTAATTTAATCATAACATTTAATCATACCCACCACTGCCTTCGGAAATCAGCGGTTTAAAAAAAAACCTCTACAATTTTTGCCGCATTTCCTAAAATTGAGATGTTTTTGTACCTCTGAGAAGGAAATTAGACTTCGTCTTTGGCTCTTGTGGTACGCCGAGCAATCTGCTTTATGTATGAGGCTCTTATTCCCGGTCATGCTTGTTCAAAAAGCTTGAGTTTGGGAAGTGGAAGACCCACACACCTCAAGCTGTCGCTGTACAACACTCCATACTCTGAATCAGAACACCATACCCACCATCTTTGGCAGGAGGACTTGTTTGGACCAGGATTTGTTTGGGTTTCGCACTGAGCTTTTTAGAACAGACTGCATTTCCAAACGCGCTCAGATTCAGACCAAACGGACATATGCCTTCTTCTTTGAGCAGCGAAAACCAGTCTGGTAGTTGTAAAAGACAATTTTCGTAAAAGAGACTGCAAGATACTATTAAAAAATGTACTATAAAAACATACTCCTCAGTGGTTGACAGTGATTAGCTTATTTATATAATAGCAATGTGTGCTAAAACATGCTGTGGTTAAGCTATAAGCTAAAGTGTAAATTTCATGGCAAGTCCAGGTCTGGATGAACCATAGAGGCATGTGTCCAACTGTCTTTGAATGCAATAATGCATTCCATGTGAACGCCCCAATCCCCCCTAAGGAATGCAAGAAACCCATCTTTTTGGGATCAGGTGACTCAAAGATCTACCTGATTTATTTAATGCTTCTTCAAAGTGGGCAAGAAATAGAATCATAAAAATATTCGTTTTCTGAATTAATCTTAACGATCTTATTTTAAACTTGTTTAGTCCACTTAANAGTGACTCAAAGATCTACCTGATTTATTTAATGCTTCCTCAAAGTGGGCAAGAAACAGAATCATAAAAATATTCGTTTTCTGAATGAATCTTAACGATCTTATTTTAAACTTGTTTAGTCCACTTAAAACCTGACCCCTTTCTTACAAACACAGAAATTCCCATTCAAAACTGCCTCCATCCAGTCAACATCCATGGAGAAGAAACAAGTCTTGTCCTACAATAATCCATTTCACTCAGATGTACTTCACAATACATAATAAAAGATATGTTGCTACTAACCAACCCACTGAAAAAGTGTTGCTTGGCACATACTTGTCATTTAATCAATGGCATTGGTCAAGCCATGAAACAGGCATGTTATTATATTGTGGCTTAATTGCTAGCATGCATGCTGACTGTGCAGCACGCGACAGTACCGCCAAAGCAGAAGCACCTGGATGCACAACTTCCCATTGGGCACCAATTACTGCTGCAGCCTGAATCAGTCACAATCCTCATTAATGTGTGAAATCGGGTTCAGCTCGAGGGACTGTAAAGGGTCTCTTGTGCGCCCCCACTTTTTCCTGTGCGAAGCAGCACCGCTGTTAATTAGAGCCCTGTCCTGAGCCGAGCCCTGTGGGAGCTGAGAGTGGATCTCTGTGCTCTTAAAACCTGACAAAGAATTCAGCCATGAGGTCAGTAGTATCGATAATCCAGCTGGACTGTTTTTAGATACAATGTCCATCCACTTGGTCTGTTTCTGTTTTTCCAAATGTAGATATTTCCTGCTTATCCAAGTGTGTCTTTTTTGCCTTTATTTATGAGGGGGCCAAGCCTAAGCAGAGAAGGATATTATTCTTCTGGCTGGGAGTATCTTGCAACCCCTAGAACCGTAAGCAAAAAAAGTTGATATTTGGCAACATTATTAGGATTACTCTCAATATCCCTATTGCAGTGTTGGTGCCAGTGTCTCGTGCCTTCTAGCACCACCTACAGTTTCACATTTCTTGAACTTTTTAGCTAATAACTTTTGAACTGCATTGCCTATAAATGAAATTCAGTCGACCTGGGGGTTCAATTTCTGCCTGACTACATTACTCGCTATTTTGAATTTTGCAGTACACCTCCGACAGATTTCATTGGTTTAATCCCCAAATTTGGCGCAGATCTTATTGAAACCATGCCTGTCAAATGTTATTCAAAGCTTTTTGATACTGTAAGGCGTTTACAAATTTGAGGACCCCATACAGGAAGCATTGCTTTGACATACACAGAATTAACTGTATGACTGCCACCTTCTGGTCAAATGTTATAAGCAGTAACATATGCATCTCTTGCATTTATACAAATTCAAATCTGAACAATTCCACAAGATTTTTTCTTTCTTACTTTTTTTATTTTTCATCCGCCATGCCACAGTGAATTCAGTGTTGTGTCTTATAGCCTCTCCTTGTTAGCTGGCTCTTTTAGTTGCATGTGATTTTGCATCAGAAGCAGAGGATCATAACAGATGTTTCTTGTCTTCCTCTCCCCGAGACCCCCCTCTCTCATCCCCCCCCCCTCTCTCTTTTTCTCAAGAGATGTGATCAAGGTGGTAAAGAGCCAATTATATGGGTCACAAAGAGATGTCACTCTCCACCTGGGGCGAGGTGTGCCAGAACACACAACAGATGGAGGGCCACCCTTAGAGCAACTCTAATCAACACTTAAAATGACCTTTTTTTCTGTAGAAAACACATTTGTTTTCCATACACAAGGAGGATGGGTATTTTCATGTGGTTCATAGTGATTTAAATGAATGTTTGGCTTGAGCATGTCAAGTCAGATCTGCCAGTCACAACACAGAGACGCAGAAACAACTGCTTGCATCACTCTTTTGACAGCTTCTCCAGTGTTTGACAGTGTGAAACTGTGGAGATTGAGATCCACATCTTTAAACATTAATTACTGAACCCAGGCGAGTCTGTATCTTAATTAAAGCTTCTTCTCCAGCTATAGTGACAAATATGTATTTCTTTTTAGTATTAATAAAAGATTAATATTTATATAATTTATTACTTGAATATAGCAGAGCAAACAAAGTCGATAATGAAACATGTTTGCTTGCTCATACAGTGGTTAATAAAAAGCTAATATAAAATACTGTGTCTAAAGCTTTTCCTGCTTTTGTAAACGGACACTGATGACTTTGTGTTCATTATGCTGTATGTTAACATTATTATCACCCCCTTTCTCGTTGCCTACCCTTCTTACTTGTATTAAAATACTGTTTGACTCCTGTGGTCATTGCACCTGGAAATGAGATAGCAAGAATATTCCCTAGCTAATCCTCTGTACCGAATGGCTGATTTAGATAACATCCAGGTGTGTTTAAATCCTTGTTTGTGCATGTATATAGAGAGCTTCACCAGGTGCATAAAACTATATATATATTTTTTTCTTTTTCTTTTTTTCCTCCCGTTGTGTGTGTTTGTCTGGGTGTCCTTTGTCAGTGAGGAAGTTTGCCCTGACTGTGTATGGGGAGGGCGAGTGGTGCGGCTGACTTTAATTTACTTTTCTCTGCGATAGGGAAGTTATCATTTATCTCATCCACAGTACCGAGCTGTAATCCGTCAGGGGACACCAGTCCCGGAGCTCATGATTCAAATACACCCATGAGGATGTGTGTGTGTGGATTAATGGGGAAGAGGATAGTAATGAGATCTGGTAAGGATGAGGAGAAGTGGGCACACTACTTTACTACTTTTTTTTCTATGTGGTCAGTTGTTAAAGCATTAGATGTGATACATTAAAATGAATTTATTAATGGTAGAGAGAGGACGAGGAATTGTTGGGGAGAGAAGAAGGTGCAGGGATGGGATTGGGATGCAATACAGGCCAGAACTGATTTTGTGTCTCTAACATGGGCACCATGGCACTCAAATAGCAACTCAGATAATTATATTTAATGGTGGTATTTGAAGACAGCTATTATTTTTGTAATTCTGTTTGATGATGCTAGCTAGCCAATTGACCCATCGCAAAGACTCGCCTCCCTTCGTTACTGTTGCTATATCTGACAGGCCATACCACTCTCACGCTACACATCATGTTCTCATCCAGTCAAAAATACATCATGGAGCAAAGAGAAAACTGACAACGCACCGACAGACAAGACAGAGCAGGTTATTTTTGGTATGAAACAAAGTCTTAGCTTTCAAATGGTCATTTTTTAAAGAGATTCAAACAATAAATACGGTTTTGTGGCTCTTTGTGCAGCACCCCCTGGCATGTAGCCCAAGAAAAAATGGGGGT
>SCHK01202145.1:3913-16613 GCA_004124795.1 Poropuntius huangchuchieni
GCATCCAGTGTTCTGACAACTTTCTAACTGTGATGCACGCTCACAGATGAATACACAAATGAGCCTTGTTTATACAATTATGCTTGCAATTGGATTATGCTGGTTATGCCAAATCCAACACAGTTCTGCTTGCTAGATAAAGTCCATAAAGCATGTAAGCTTAGAGCGAAGAGCAAAAACAAAACTGGCAAGAGTTCACAAGTGTCACAACAATATATCTTTCACCACTAACTAATGCATGAAGGCATGCACCGTTTATGTCAGTCTACAGCACATTCTCCTCCAGCTGTCATATCTAACACAAGGATTACAAAGAAGGTATGCAAATTAATAATACATGATCCATTTTACATGACGCAAATTGCATGGATATTATGGGTTAGACCGCAATAACCAAACAGCTCATTGGCTGTGTTTCAAAACTAAGCTGAGAGACCGCGTTTCATAGGCTGTCTAGATAGGCAGCTCACTTGTTTCGAAACCCTGCTACTTCATGCCTTGCTTGATAGCTAGAAATAACAGCATATATCCTTAGGAAGCCCTTGTTAGATACATTTTGCCATGGATGTATTATTATTTAACACTGTAGATTAACAAAAACAGAAGAAGATTAAAAGAGGGGATAAAAATAGTCTGTGACTCTCACCAGTGTCATATTCCAACAGTTTAGCATTAGTTACCATAGCATTTATGCTTTATGTATTTTAAAACAGTACTGGTATTCTAATTAAGCTGAATTTCGACACCAGATATTTAAATAAAGACGAAAACACCAATTTAAATGGCATTCAGTGATTTGCGGTTTGTTTACTTTTACAGTTCGATATAGTAAACTAACGGTTAGCTGTTTAGCTAACCGGCTACATACTGCAGTTATATTTTAAGTATAAATAAACACAGCTCAGTAAGACACCTGTCAGGTTCTTAAAAGAGCATCATGATCTGTGTAATGATATGAAAAGTAAGAAACAGTAGGTTTACTTCAGGCGTGTTATTTGTATAAACTCACATGGGCTGCTTGATACTAGCCTAACCTAGCATGCATGCTAACATGACTGTCACATCTGCGCATTTCCATACATGTATAGCCGTTTCCCGTCTTCTGCACATTTAAATGCACGTTAATATGTAAAATTAGATATTCGTTTGCTTTGTTGCTTGCAGTTTCTACATTTGCTGCTGCTTTATGTAGCCGTCTGCTGTAGCCCGGCCCGTTGGTTAGATAAAGCCATAGATTTGATTAATATTACAGCGTTATAAACTGTGTATGTGTATTTAAGAGAAGATATAGTCTCAACGTGAGTGTTTAATGTGCGTTACTCACTCGGGTAAATATGTAGAGGAGTACGAGCTCCATTTATAAACACTGTAGGAGAGCACTCTGCTGTCAGGAGCCACCGCCATCTTGATGCACGAACGAAACACACTTACACACACGCATATACATACATACATATTCACACTCTCACACACACACACACACACACACACAGCGGGCACGCAGTCTTAAAGTGGAACAGGGCTACAACATTATGTGGTCCTTGGGAAAAATATGAATAATAAAATAAAATAAATAAATAGATTCTCATAGAACAATAAAGAAATGTATTCATTCTGATAACATAGTGTTTTCGGTACACTTTGAATAAATCCTGAAGGGCTTTAAAAAAAAACATTACTCTCCTTATGTAGGGTGTTGTAAAGTAGGAAAACTTTTCCCTTTTCTTTATCACCTAAATATTTTCATAGGACCTAGATTACACTAATACTTTAAATGAATCATCCAGCAATGGCTGAACTATTATTAATCATTACAATGAGGCTCAGAACAAATTTACTGCAGCTAAGCCTGAAAGTAGGCTATACTTGACACAAGCAAATGAACCAGTGGCTATACTCCAAGAGGCTACCCGCCCAAGGGGCGATCCCGTCCTCATAGCCAAGGATCCATGCGAGGGATGAAGGGGCGGAGGTGCTGTATTGTTTGAGTGAACTGTAATCCTCTCTAATTCCATGCAATCGAGGGTCTTTTATCTGCCGATTAGCAGTGGGCTTCAGTTTTCACATGATCTCACTGGCTCTTTGATATGATATGACAAGAAAGTGCAATGGTAGAGAAGTCATCTTTGAAGAAATTGGAAAGTTTAGACAGATGTGGATGGATGGATAGATAGAAAATTTGCTGAAATTTTACTCATCCTTAGGAAATCCAAGATGTGAATGGGTGCCTTCAGAACGAGTTAGGGTTAAAGATGCACTTGTTTATTACAAATGCAGCTTTTTACTTCACAATTCTTTAATAGATGGACTGGAGTTGTGTGGATCATTTGTGGATTATTATCAGCTGTTTGGTCTCTCATTCTGACGGCACCCATTCACTGCAGAGGATCCACTGGTGAGTAAATAATGGTCAATTTTTCCAAATCTGTTTCAGTAAAGAAACGAATTTATATACATTTTGGATGACCTGAGGGTGAGTACATATTCATCAAATATTCTTTTTCAGTTGAACTATTTCTTTAAAAGGCAACAAATATGATTATGCCTATATTGTGTCACTGTGGACGTGCTTGTCAAAATGCCTTATCAGTGAGGCTAATTATTCGAGACTGCCGAAGAGCACAATGACCTTCTAGATAAATGCATTTAGTTGATCATAGCACGCTGATGCTATCTTTACCGGAAACAAGCTGATGTAAGGAATGAAAGATAATGTCATTTCAGCTAAGTGCAATGCCAGATCTTGGCAAGAGCTCTTTTAATTTACCGCAAATGGATGGGGACCATTTGTGTGTCACAATTTTTTAAACCTGTGCCTAACTACGTGAAAAAAAAGAGTTTTTGCAGTGTTAGAAAAATGGCAAAAATTGTACCTTTAGAGGTCTAAAAAACTTTGTACATTATACCTTTTAAAGGTGCATATACCTTAGAGACGTAATATTTAATCTTAATGTACAAACTTTTTAAGGGTATATACAAAGTTGTCCCTTTGAGGGTACTGCCTCAGTGGCAAGCTGTTGCACCCCTACAATATTTGCAAGCATGAAGGTGTGGATTGGAGCAGCACCATTCAATACTTCAGTCTATAAAGAGAACATTTTTAGCTTTTCATATGATTAATATTTCTTCTAATTTCTGTCACAGAACAACAAACCTCTACGCCTTGAGTAAAATCATTACAGAGTAAAATAATAATGAAAAAGACCATGAAATTAAATCTTAATCATAAAATAACTTGATTTTATGATGACTCAGGCACAGAAATAGGCTACATGATCAATTATTTAATGCATTTTATTAAAAAAAATGCAAAATATATATTTTATAGCCTGAAGATATATTTATTTTATGATGTTTAAATAAAATATCGTTGGGAATAAAATATATAGGATTCTAGATTTTATTCTATTTATAAATAACAAAAAACAGATTAAAATTGGAATTTTCATAGAATTTTTGATGGATGCTGTTAAATAAACTATTTGATGCATGTTTTAAATACTTTATAGGGTTTATTGCTGCTACTTTATAGCATAGTGCACGTTTAAGCAAACAGCCCAAACAAACTGAGTTTAAAGAGTGTCCCATTCGGGACGGGTTGCGAATGAGTTCCAGCACCAGTTCAGTAGGAGGTCCCTTTAAGTTTCCATTGAGGGAGGCCGCACTATGTCACATGATGGACATGATATAATGAAACAGCGAACAGAAAAGCTAAGTGTGTGTGTGTCCATGACTACAAAATAAGACTGTAAAGCAACGCAGTCGACCAGTACACGCCCCATTTTCAGAGTTGGAGCTACTGGAGCTGCAGTGTTCCCAACATCACCCAGTGATGGTTTCGTAGTGCGGACCGGACTGCACCTGCCGCCACACATAATACGCACTTGACAGAAACGCAAAGAGGACGCATGAAGAAGTTATCTGCGGCTCCTTCATATGATGAACCGCAAACCGCAAACTCCTCGCGCGCATGTGAGAACAGAGAAATGTGTGGATTGTTATGAGCAACAAAGTAAGTGTGTACAACGATACCTTAGGCTATTGGAAATGTATGTGCATGTTCAGGGGGGGAAAAAGAACGGGTCTCTTGTTGCTAAGAGGAGATATTTTGATGATGTGCCACATGCAATGTTCTTTCACTCCGCCAACCATTGCCAACGTCCGCATTCCGGGCTCTGTTGCGCAGATTAAAATCCAAAGTTGAGGGTGAACGTAGGGAAATATTAATTTTTAGCCCTGCGTTTAATGCTGCGTGAGGATGATGTCTTATTTAAAACCTCTAAGCTGAGCACTTCTGTTAAAGAACAACATCACGCCCCCTGTAAGTGCGCAGTTGCCGAAGGATGTCACAGCAACCGAGTATAACCTATGTCTGCTGCGTACATACAACCGACCTCAGCCTTTAATATTGACGATCAACTGAATATATTGATGTTTAAAGCGTGCAGAAACGAGAGAGAGATGACTTGAGGTCTAAAGCAGAAAAGCCTCGCGCACTTTTAGAAGTTGCGCTGTTATTTCAGTACCATCGTCATCATCTTTATACAAGATAAAGCGGAACAGGCGCTTCGGCGATATGAAGAAAAACTTCGCAGAAATTAGGAGCCGGCTCGATGCCTCTCATAAACAAGTAAGACTGTTGAGATTTTTAATTCACTTTAGTGTAATTTAGCATGTTTACGTATGTATATGTTATATAAGCCTATAGGAATTTAACGTTAATAGCCTATTTTGTAAGCATTGGAATTGCCGCGTCATTGTATGTAAAGGAATATAAAGTCATGCGTTTGTGTTGTGCTTCGCGCGTATAGCGTTTAAACGAGTGTTCAGTTAGTTTAGTGTGTGTTTAAAGAACTATACGTGCTAGAATCTATTTAAGAGCGTTCCGTAAGTGCGCAAGCCCAGGACCAAGCGCTTATTTTCTAGATACGTAGAACGATTTCCGAGTATACACTCTTGGGTATAAACAGGCGACAGCTGTGTTGATCCATATTTTAAAGAATTAGAATTAGACTCCTGTCCGTCGGGGGGTGTTAAGCTATTTTTTCCGCAATAACGTGCGACGCCACTACCTTGTTGTTGTGGAGGAACGAAAAACAACCCGAGCACCTGACAACAACCTGAGCGTGCGCGCTGCCAAGACGATAACACGCGCAACATGTAGGTTGAGCCTGTGGCGTTTAGACGGACAGAGAAGCGCGGCAAACCGGAGGCAGCAGACAGAAATATGGTTTTGATTTATTGTTAGTGACGTAAACAGGTTGTCATAAAGTAGGTCGCTAAGCAACCACGCAGGTAAAGGGCGTATTTAAGAGGATTGACGTTGACATTGAACGTTCCGCCAATGATGATCGGTCAACTTCTAACTCAGAAAGTGGAAATGTAGGCTGCTGTAAATAATGGGCCACTTTTAAAATATTTTGGGATACGCCTGAATTATGTAAGTCTTCTCACTTTAGTAACTTTGGAGATTTAGGGAGGACGGCTAGATTTTATAAACCCACCAATCAGGACACGTTGATACATCTCATATGTTTTTAGGTTAAGGCTAGTGTGTATGTGAACCAAAGAGTTTAGTATAACAACTGGACAGAGGTAGGCTATCCATTAGCATTCTTGTTCATCTCAGTGGCACTTGATCAGCTGGCGCAGTATGCAATTTGAAATCTTCCATCTTTGTTTATGGATAGTCATTCTGTTTTGAGCCAATCACCTGAGCTGTAAATGCCATGTGACTTATGACTCTGGAGAAATATGATGTAATGACAATGCTGGGGGAAAAAAGGATAGCTACATTAATGTTTTTAAATTAATTTCAGAGGATGTTTAGTCTCCCCAAAATCGGAACAGAATCGGTTGCAAATAAGAATATTTATTTTATAAAAATAAAATAAAACTTTACAATAGGGCATACATATTTACTATTAATTTTTCCCTTAATAAACTCCTAATTTGCTGTTTGTAAATAGTTAGTAAGGTAGTTGTTAAGTGTAGGTATGGAGTAGGATTAAGTGATCTATGGTTATGCAGAAGAAGACAATATGCTAGTAATATGCAAGCTAATAAGCAGCTAGTTAACAGTAAAAATTGGTACCAAAATAAATTGTATTGTTTCAGTAGATTTTTGTGAAATTTATAATAATGTGAATTTAATACTTTTGTAATATTATTATTAATAATTAAAAAAAAAATTGCATTTGAAAGTAATCTTTTAAAATAAGGTTAAAATAATTTGAAACAAAATCACAAAATTTGGAACCCAAAAGCATCATGTTATAGCCTATAATAAATGTTAGAACCATGTACGCAATGAACTGCAATATTAGATTTACCTCTGTGGGCAGCTTAAAATGCACAAACACAGAGATGGCAAAACACCTTACTTGCATTTTAATGTGTTGTGTGAACCAATCTGTAGGCTGCCTGCAGCTTGTTGTTGAAAATGCATATCTGTTTGGCCATTTTCTATCTTGAGAAAGTGCTTTTACAGAGAGGATGGCAGTGAGCAGCAGCAGGTGTGAGGAGTTATTGTTATGGCAACCATACATTGCAAGCTGATTCACTGAAGGATGTTCTAGCACTAAAGCATTGGCAAATCATCTCGCAATGGCAATGAAACAGCTTTTTTTCTGCAGTGTCATTCAGTTGAGGATACTTAAGTGAGTGAGCAGAACAGCTGAAACAGGAACATATTTACCTTCTTTTTTTTTTTACACCAGGTCATTGTCTGGTCACCCTAGATTTAAGTGATCTCAAACAACAAAAATGGTTGTTAATGTTGTAAAGACAAGGGGATAAGTTCACAATGTACTCATAAAAGAGATCATAACCGAAACTCCATCTGTGCCTTGCGTGTCCCTTAAATAACAAAGTAAGCCGAACGCTGGCTTCCGTTCTAACTTATGTTGGCTTGGAAACCTTTTGGCTGTATGTCAAGTCACTTGACTTGACGTCCTTTGAATTGTAAGTCACTTGAGCAGTAAGTGACAGAATTTTTAGGGCTTTCCTGAATGTTCCATACCTTGTAAACATTCCCCCGAAAAGGATGGTATTTATGAGACTGGCTTGCATTTGTGAATGGGAAAAACCGACTCGAGGTCATGTTGTTCTGAGGAGTGTTAAGTGGATCAGTGTGGTGTAAGGAGTTATTTCCACTCTGGGGTGAATTTACCAGGCACATTTACTCACCGCTGCATGGAGGAAAACAATAAGATTAACATTGCATTTAAAATGAACCAGGAGCTGCTGACGCATGGGAGAGGCTTGCTGTGGATGTTTGTGCATGCACGTTATTGTGTGTTCCCGCTCGCCAAAAACAAACACACATCACGAAGTGCGTCATCAGCCACGATGTACAAGGCTTATTGATACAAATGCAGACCACAAGAGCTCCAGAAATGAAACAAGCTGTTTTGAACTTTCTCTATTTGTGGTCTAATTTGGTAAATCACCATACATCCCTCATCCAATCTGTGTTGGGGAACCTCCAGTTAACAGCATCACGCAGTTCCAACTCACTTTAAAGCCCTGGCGACCTGACGTTTAACAGCTTCCTCTTTTGATGAGTCAACTGCAATGCAAACATTTTACTGGAAACCCAAGATTAAATGTACGCTTCTAGAGAACAGCTCAAAAAAAACAACAGCATGTGTGTTTCATTTCCTGATGAAAATGGCACTATTTTTATATGCATGCTCACTGTAACGTGCATTTAATTTTGGCCGTCTGTGTGCGTCAGGTTGTTAAGGTTTGAATTAGCAAGTCGTCATGATGTTCAAAAGGTGCGCGTTTGCGTGATTAGGAGTTTGTTTGGTGCATATGAGTGTGTGTGATTCACGCTCAGCTGTGAAACCTGCGTTTCCGGCTGTGGTGTGTGTGTGTGTGGTCATGATGTACTGCTCCCATGTGACTGCGTGTGTTTACATCCGACGGTGGACGGGAGGGGAAGTGAGCGATGACGCAGGAGCAGCGGTACAGAAGCAGAGGCTGCCGCCATTACCCTGAGCAGGAAAAAGGACAGAGTGAGTGAATAAAAAGAGACTAACAAGACTTCAGAGAAGATATATGGCAGTAGAGCCATAGAGGGAGCATGAGATGTGGAAAATATAGGACATCATAAAAAACAGAGGGAGCGGTAAAGCACAGGCTACAACATATTGCAGTGCGGATTAACTATTTAAAATCTACATGAAATCTAAATTGACACAGTAGATGAATTATATAGACCCTGGTTTTGAAAATACAGCTGTAGGGGAGTCCAATCCTGCTCCTGGAGATCCAGTGTCTTGCAGAATTTAGCTCCAACTTGTCCCAACACATTTGCCTGGAAGTTTCTAGTAATCTTCAAGACCTTAGCTGTAATTGCAGCGTTTTTATGCAGTGTTACCTGTTCCCTACTATACCTGTTGAAGTTCACGTCATCTGACAAAATGCGTTTATTCAGAACACCTTGCTACTCATTATAGTCAAGCTTCTTAAAGTAGTGTGGTGATGAGCAAAGACAGGTGGGTAAATTTAAGTATCGTTTACAGTGGCCCGAGTTAACTGAGTATGTTTACTCCCTTCGGATTGAAGTCTTACTTAAGATGGCGGTACCCTGTGAAGGCACTTTTGTTTGAATCAAACACATCTCTTGATTAGCTTGGTGTGCTTAATTGGGATTGGAGCTCTCTGGAGCAGACCTGGTCGTTAGGATACATTGAGAACTTGGTCTCTTCAAGAGTGCTTCACTTTTCACAATCCAATCAATTTCCAATGGATAAAACATTTTTCCCCTCACCAAATTTGTTTTACTTGGCAATGTGTTACACTTTGAAACTAAAATGTGTTTTGAATGCCGTTTCATGTTGACTTTGAAGTTCATCCCTAGCTCTCAAACTTGATCACCCAGTAGCCAACAAATCATTCTCTTTCATCTTTCCTCTCTGGCTTCAAACATGCTAAGCCTTCCTTGTAACCCACAGCCATTTATGATATTCAAAGCACTAAATACCCCTTTGTGTTCAAGAAAAACTCTGGTACTTATGGTTTAAAAGCCTTTATTCAAACCTTGGCTTTGTGAGAGATCCTTCCTCTCTTCCCAGGGCTTCTCAGGTTGGCAGGGAGAGCGCGGCGATGGCCGATATTTGTGTCCCGAGTTCCCGGTTCCCAAAGTGCTGAATGGGAGAGGAATGCGCCCGGGCAAGCAAAGCTGGCAAGGCCCCTACCCGAGACCTCCGCTGCCTAATGTGAACTCATATCTCACTCGGGATGCCATTGACAAAGAGCAACTCTCCACGGGCACTGTGTTTCGCCCTACTCAAAACCTCATCTATCAAGAGTGAGGTCTGAGTGTGTTTGTGTGTGAGAGAGTTGGAGAGCCACTGTGGCTTGGCTTTCAAAGTGACCAGCATAAAGAGGATACATTTTCACAGAGTAATGACACAAGCTCGACTTGGCAGCGGTCGGCGAAAACGCTTTGATTCCACCGCGGCAGAGAGCACAACGCGTTCCTTATGCAGAGGAAGCGGTTCGGTCCGCATAACGCAGTAAATTTTCACAGGAAATGTAAAACGCTATAGGCAAGAAGGCCAAATGTCCATATTAATGGAGTTTACAAAATCCTCCACAGTTTACCCAGCACAGCTTTATTTTATCCATTTTGTCAATGAAAGAAACAATGTGAGCTAGAAATTCCAAGTCAAATTACTTCCTTGAACCATTTAGCCAACATTTTTATTGAGACTTGTAATGCATAACAATGAGTCATTTTCGCTGGACTCTTTCTTTTGGACAGAACTGAAATGATTCCGGTAAATTCTGCAAAATAATTGTTCTGCTGCAGACAGTCCCTTTACAGACTTTTTTTGTTTTGTTTTGGTGGTGAGTGGAGATTATTGTTGTAGAAACTTCCTTGGCGGTACAGTATCGACTTGTTTTCCAACTAATGAAAGGACCCAGGCAGGGTGTTTGTCTAGTTGGAATCCAAAGCCTTTTGGGGCGAGTGAAAATCAGGTCAATTCCACTGGGTCATTTCAGCCAGAGGAAAGCTACCCTCATTCCATATTTAAAACCATCCCCTCTCTCTTTCTCCTTCCTCTCTTTGTCATCTGCATGCCCCTGATGCAAAATAAACAAGCCAAAAGGAGTGAACCCATACAAACAAATCAATGAAGTCTATTGGCCATGGCCAGTTCTTCAAAATGCTTTTTCCCCTGTAGCACAAGTATTTCTTTCTCATTACCTCTAGCGCTTGCATTTCTAACCGTATCATGCAGATGACTTTCCATAACCAGTAAAAATGCTTTCAGTCAGGCTAAATAGCATAAACTGCTGACTCATGCCACAAGCTAACAACAGAAGATGCAGGCGGTGGCATTACCGAGCAGGTTTGCTGAACGCTGCTTGAGCCTGTTAGGAAAGGAAATGTACTAATGAGCAGCTCAGCTAGTTTAAATTTTTTAGAAGTCAATTTGTTTGTGGCTTTCTGAGTTTATATTAAGATATGACTGGATGGACTCACATATTTCTGCATTAGAATAGGCCTATAATATTATCCGTAATCTCTGTGGTTTCTATGTACAGTTTGATAATAAATATTTAATTTTGGTGCATTTATCGCAATATATCATTTGCATAGGATATGTGTTTTTAATTCCAAATCTATATCTAGACAACAACTCAGCTTTGTCAGTACATCTGTTGGTGAATGCTTATGCAACAATTGGTTAAGTGTGACATTTTTTTATGATGTGTTAAGTGCTTGCGTAATTAAATATTACACATGAGGATGATGGAATTATTTCCCTAAAGGCAGTTCTGTTGAGGGCTTGTTTTTAAAAGGAGCGGTTGAATGGAAGAGGTAGAGTGCTAAAAGTTTTTTTTTTTGAGTCAATGTTTAAGGTCACATATGAAAAGCAAATGTTAAATTATGTTTTGGATGAAATACATATGTAGGATTATTAATATTGTGCCCCCAAATTCTTGTGTAGATGTGTGTTTTACTTTTGCATTCGTGTATTATTTTTCATTCAGAATGTACTTTATATATAAATAGCAATCATCCATTCCATCTAAATGCTGACCTCTAGGTCCTAGCATTCGATTCTGTTCCTCTTTCTTTCTTCTCCTGTGTGCTTGAATGGCCTATATGCGATAAAAATGGACTTAGCATAGCTGCCATATTTAGCCAGATCACTGATTTCCCCTCATGAATTGCTGTAGAAAAACAGAAAGGAGAACTGAGGTTGGCCAAATGCAACTCTTGTACTAATAGCCAGAAAACTTACAGATATTCAATCTTAGCGGAAAATAACAGCTTGTAATATTGTAAGGTCAGCAAAGTGACAGACTATAAAACTCTGCTCTTAAAGAGATGTTATCGCTAATTTGCCCCTTTTTTAGAATTTTTTTTTACAATACAAATTTTCTCTATTCCATTAGCATTACATTTGGCTTGCTTTTGTCAAACAAAACTGATGCTGTATCTCTGATTGTTAGCAGCTGTATGAGAGTTTGGTTTTTTTAACCACCGTCAGCCTGAAATTGTAAACCACAGTCCAGATCGAATGGGATCCACCCATATGGTGCTGTAACGTCAGCTAACAGAAAGAAATCTCAGGGCATCATTGGCCAAAGATTAGTTCATCATGACCAAGCAGTATCAGCATTTACTCTATTGCTCCATAACAGCTGCCTCCACCTAGTGGCTACTTTGTAAAACACATAATTTTGACTACTGACCCTAGATCAGGTGTTACATGCTCAGGTAAGCATAAGCAGAAAGAATTCTGTTCTGGGAATTCTGTTCTCCATCAGCATGAAGGAAGCTGAATCAGTGCCAACGAAGAGGCCATGCCCTCCCGTCAAGCTGCTAGGCTTCCAGATCTTTCTTTAGCGTGGGCAGAAGGCCTTTGACACTTCATCAGACACGTAGGCAGATGCTTGGCACACACGCCAGGAAGCGCTCACTTATGCCAGTGCCACGTCACTGCACATGCACATACATGCACACATACATATGCAAATACATACATGCAACAGTGTGTCAAACATACTCCCACGCTATCACATAACAAATGCAAACATTTCCCTCCACAAACAGTGAGAGCATACACACAAGCGCCTACGCGCCGACCAAGCAAAAGAGGACAAACGCCCACACACAGACGCTCACAAATATGGCTACACAGAGAAGCCACTATTCTGTTCTCTAACTTTGACTGATAACTCTACCTGTTTCGCTTTCATGTCTTTATATTCTATTTAATCATTAGTGGTGCTGAGGCAAACATCACTGTTATTATTGCTTCTATTCAATTATGTAACTATAATGTTATCTATACTATCATCCACACTAATGGATTTATTATAAGCAGTGTCGTCTGCTGCTTTAAATGCGCAAGCTGAGTGGATTTTTATTGGCTGTTAATGCTTTTATCATTCATCAGATGGGAAAAAAAATAGTTCTGAAAGTGATTCCAACAATATCATTCCTCAGTTTCATTAACATTATAGCTGTGGTGTGGACTTTCTTTCTTCTTCTTGCAGAGTAGTCAGATTAATGATTTTGTGTATCAAATGTTAAATGGGTAAAAAATACTGTATACCACTAGTATATCAGAGTTTTTTTTGGCCTCTAACACCCTACCAATGACATAGCTACTTGCTAACAACCAGTAAGCGCTGTGTTTCCCGAAAGACATGATAAGTCTAGATCATA
>SCHK01202151.1:0-19624 GCA_004124795.1 Poropuntius huangchuchieni
CAAGTCAAAGTTATAGTTTGTGGTAATTGGTAAAACATTTGCTTTGATTCAGAACCTTCTTTTAATGTGATAAAGCACTCTTCAAGATGTTTAGCATCCAGCATGCAACAGTAGTTTTGAGTTTGCAAGCTAACTGACCAACATATGCAGTGTTAGTACAGCGCTTAAACCCGCCATTGTTGCCGGAGCGCCTAAAGGGATCCTATTAAAAGATGTGACTGTGGGACCGTATCAGGACCTAATCTCAGATCTTAATGAGTTTAATTCATTAAGCGCTCCATAAGCTCATTTTATGTGTTCTGTTAGTTGGTATAAATCTAATCATGCTCGTGTCTTAATGTGAATTTGATGTGGAGTCGAGTTCAAGTTCAATACTTAAACAGGCAGAGAAGTTAATGGATTTTGCAGAGTGTATGTTGTTAAACTGCTTATTTTGTATTCTCAGTTTTCTGTTTTTCTTTTTCAAGTTCTATGCAGTAAACACGGACTACAGCAAGCTGAAGAAGGACCGTCCTGACTTCTAAAGGAATCCAGGGAATCCAGACGCCCAGTGCTGGACCAAAGGTTTAAAAACAAACTAAAGAACAACAAGATGTCCGCACACTTGTCCTCAACAGTCTTTGTCTATCATAACATTATGCAAAGAGACATAATTGCACTTGTCTTTGCTTTTCTGGATCCCTTTATGATGTCTTCTAATTTCTTTCAATTCTTTGTAGTCAGAAACGATTAATAAAGGGTTTTCTCCCACATACAGTGAAAAACTGTTCATGTGTCATGATTGTTTTGGTCGAGACCAAGTCTTTGTTCACACTGCACACAAACCTGTCTGATTTTCCTGTTCGTATTGCTATTTTGCAAAGCTGAAACATTGCCTCTGATGCTTTTGCTGTTACTTATTTTCAACTTTTTTGGTGCTGAGGTGTCTTAGTGAGCTTTACTTGGTTGGGCTGCTATATATTCTATAGTTGTTCTAGTATTGATGCCAGTGTCAAGAAACTTGGTGTTAACATGGAGAAACTTGCCTTTGTATACGTCTATCATAACATCTAGCCATGTTACTAAACTCATGAGGGACATGCATCAGTTCTATGATGATGAAACTGATTTCAGACAGCTGCCTTCCTGGACAAACTAAGCTTTGTGACATTGTTTCACAGAATAATTTCAGTTGTATGCTAAAGTCAATATTGGAGACAGTTGTTTAAGCTCCCTGAAAGCATAAATAGAAAGTAGTTCATTGAAAACAATTAGTCTCACTGCTGGTTTCCTACATGATAAACCTGGTAGCTGCTTTCCACAAATAAACAAGAGTGTGAAGTAGAGTGAAAGTCTTCAGTAAAACACCTCCAGAATTAAACATGGGAGGCCCTGAGTGATGCTGCAGCAGCTAATTGTGGAAAAAGGGTGAAAAAATCCAGACTTCCTCCTCTCCTCGCTACGCTTCCGGGCTTGAACGATGGTAATCAACACCCCTGTGTTTTTCTAGCTGATGTGAAGCACTGCGGCTGCACGGAGGAGCCCTCTAGCGGATGACAGGAAGATGACAACTGTTCACACACCAGTGAGAATCCATAAAAAGGGTTACGTGTTGTTTATTAGCTTGGGATCGAAACGGAAAATGTTCAAGAAGAAGACTACATGTAAGAGGAAGTCTCTGATGAGATCTATGCTGTGTTATCCATGTTTTTCTCCATGTGAGGGGGGAGTTATGCGAAGAACCTCTAGGCAATATAGGTGGATGTGAGGATGTTACTTTCGACTGAAAGCCTATTTTAGGTGCACGAAGCATATAAACTATTACTTGCCAGAGCTTCTATTACATCTATCTACAGATATGGACTGATCCAGAAAATTGAAATCTATAGCAATGGCAATTCAGAACAAATGTGATATTACTTTCCACCCTATAAGTGTTTTACTGAAAAATTTAACAATACTATGCTTTTGAATTTCGCCATTCTACACTGTTTATTTAAAGGTAGTTCACCCAAAAATGAAAACTCTGTAATAGTTACTCACCCTCATGTCGCTGCAAACCTTTAAGAATTTCGTTCATCTTTGGAACACAAATTAAGATATTTTTGATGAAATCTGAGAGCTCTCTGACCCTCCATAGACAGCAACTGAAATGTTCCCAGACCCAGCAAGGACATTGATAAAATAGTCCATGTGACATCAGTGGCTCAACTACAGTTTTGCAAAGCTATGAGAATATTTTTTTTGTTTGCACAGAAAACCAAAATAATTTATTCAACAATTTTTCTCCCCGGAGTAATGTCTTCCAACATTTTGGAGAGTACCATGATGAGGCATGCTTTCACCTGAACGTAAACAATGCTGACTACGTTGATTATGTTTTGGGGAAAGGAGATTCTTTCCATAATGGCAGTTATTTTTGTTTTCTTTGCGCACAAAAAGTATTCTCAAAGCTTCGCAAAACTGAAGTTGAGCCATTGATGTTACATGGACTGTTTCACTGATGTCCTTACTACTTTCTGGACCTGGGAAGATTTCAGTTGTGTTGCTGTCTATGCAGGGTGAGAGAGCTCTCAGATTTCATCAAAAATATCTCAATTTGTGTTTGAAGATGAATGAAGGTCTTACAGGTTTGGAATGACATGAGTGTGAGTAATGAATGACAGAATTTTCATTTTTGGGGGAACTAACCCTTTAACAAGTTTACTGTTCTGTACTTTGTTTACAATTTTGTTATTGGCTTCAGGAAATGTGTCTGGGGAAAATGTAAAAGGTGTAAACGTTTTAAATGTGTAAAGTATGAATGTATGTGAAAGTATGAATCAAAAGTATACTAAAAGTATTTCGTTTTATAGGAAAATCAGCTGTGCTTTTTTGGGATAGGCTATATCTTTATTTTACACTCGTTGACTGCTACTGAAGTCAGTGGTGTTATGGAGATAAAAATAATATAGGCCCTTTTTTCCCGTCACACCAACCCAATCAAAAATAGTGTAGGCTAACTTTAGTTTCGGATGCAAGCTTTGCAGCTGACTTGCTTATACAGTATGTTCTTTTAAATCCGCTCCCTGGAACGGAACAAGCTGCTTTTAGCTGTTTCTTCTTTGCTAATACCATTTTTTCCCGTTCTTGATGACTTTGGTAAATGTCATTGGGGCGCGCACACATCTCTTCCCTCAGACAGGAGAAAGCGTTCGAGAAGATGAGCGGCAAAATGTCAAGGAGACCTTCGCATGCCAGCGGCTTTAAAACTTCACCCGCCTTCGCAAAGGTTATTTCACATTTTCGCTGATAATGAAAGAATTGTTACGATGGCTGTTGAGATGGGAGACGGTTCCCACCTAGTGATTTCAAAGACGAGCTGAAAATCAGAAAAGTTAAAGGTGCTTTTAGCCATTTTAGCCGTTTTCCCAACTTCTGCCGGACCCAATTGTGTAAATTTAAGGATTGACAGACGTAGAGTGTTTCTGATTGGCTAAAAAACGTGGGCCGCACCCTTGAATTTGTTGTTTACAGAGTCTAGAGCTGATATTTATGGTGCATTCAAGTCATGTCAGATAGATTGTATTTACAAGCTGTACACATGAACGCCACCACAAAGCGTTATTACAAATTGGAGAGCCCAGAGTTTGGAGTTAGGGCCGTATCAGTGAGAAAACGTGTCGGATGCAATGGATGCAGCCAAAGACTATAGATATGCAGCGTCTGTATTGGCAGTAAATTTGTTGTTTTGTCATGTACAATAAAACTGTATAAGTTACATATATAAAATATTACATTGTTGTATAATTAGTTTACATAAACTGAATGCAAACAGTAAAAAGCAAAAACACAATGACATTCTTTATTCATCATTTTGAAGGTGTAGAGTAAAAAAAAATATGTAGAAAAGTTAAGTCGCCATCTTGTTCTAACCAAAGTGACTTAAACGCACCTAATGTCATAATTACGACTTGTCAACTCATAAATATGAACTTCTCAGGAGGACTTGAATGCACCTAGAGACTAATATGATATTTCAAGACAGCTTTAGGTGTGGTATCTGTCAGGTAATGTGTTGTATTCATACAAATATTGCTTAAGTTGTGATTAATTGAGATTACATTATAAGTTTTGGCAAACTTGGAGAAACTGGTCAGGCGCTCATTAGAAGGAAATTTGTCAAAGAAAAAGTAAAGGATTTAGTTACTTGCACTCCAGAATGAATAACGATTTCAGATGTAATTTTGAGTGTGTGAGAGAAAACACATGAAGGAGGTCTGCAAAGGTATATTTCATTCCTGGCTATTCCTGTATCTATTTCCTGCGGAGACATGATTGGTCACAGTTGAGTGACAGCAGTGCTGTATTCAGTAGCAATGGCTTTAAAACAGACTTTATGTTTGGTGGATTAGGCTGTCCGTCACCTCAGGGGTCAGTCTCACAAATCAGTCATCCATCTTCCTGACCTCTGACCTTCCCGTGGACGTGGGCCTTTGTGTCAGATCGAACTGCAGGTAGAATATAATGAGTGTGTGAGGGGAGAAAGTGTCAGTGTGCTGAAGAAGATCTACTGTGGGTCAGACGAGGGATCAGCGTGGTCTGAAACAGAAACAGTCACACACACTGAGAGAGAATTATTAGCTCTCTGTCAAAACCTCTCTTAAATGTTTTTCATGGTGCCACACACACACACACACACACACACACTGGACTGTCATCAGTGCTGTCTGCAATTTGTGATATCTGGAAATGGATGACATTTAGAGGAACCAAAATAACAGGTGTGTACAGTACCAGTGCTCCCTTGCTGTACTTTAAATGGGAATTAAGCCATTCAGTTTGGAAAAGAAGGGTTTGTGATCACTATTTGTAGAGATGTTGATTTCTTTTTTAATCTGAAAATGAATTTTATGAAGTCTGATATGATTAGTTTTGCATTTGTTCACATAGTTTTGTTGGAAAGACAAATGCTGATACTTTTCTAAATAATCAAACTTGTCATTTTTTTCTTGCAGATGGTAAAGAATCAGGTGAAAAAAAATCTCATAGACTTGCTCTGAAGAAGGAACCTGAGCCATAGATCAATATATCATAAAACATTTCAACGAACACCACCTAGCAACCATCCAGAATACCTTAGCAACCACCCAGAACATTTTGCAAGGTAAGCATCCATCACATTTTCTTTAGAGATTGTGAAAACCTAATTATTATTTACTGCTCAGACAGATATATCAAACTGTTTTGAAGAATATGGACACAATTTACCCACAGACATTGGCAAACATATATCTAGAGTACATAAATGTTCTTTACCTCATGTCTTAAATCATATTTTTATACACTATAAATGTCAGCATTAGCATGCATTAACAAATTAATATCTTTCATATTCAGTAATTTCAAGTTGTTCTCTCAGAATAAGCCTACAGCTATTAAATTCAGTGATCAGCTGCACGCTGTGTTTTTGCTGTTCATTTTTAGAAAGAACACATCAGTCTCATTAAATGTTCACCATTTAGAAAAGTTTCACTGGAAGTTTTATGCTGTTTTCTTCACTGACATTTTATATTAGTCCGTACTTGTATATTTATTGAGCTTAGGGCGAGTTTATTCTGATTGTCTTGATGAGAGACGGGAGGATTTCTGGGTAAATACCGAATGTTTAAAAGCTCACAGAAAACGCAGTGTATTTGCTTTTGCTTTCTCAGCTCACACAAGAACTTTAATTATATTGCCTGGAATCTTGTCTTAGTATAAACATCAGCTATAAGTGTAGCTATAGCAGCTATCAATTTTTTAAAAATCTGATTGATCAAATGACAAGGTTTAATAGACTTTGTATCCACCAAATGCTCATGAGCTTGCGAGGCGCAGTTCATTAAGCAAACATCGACATCAACTATGTTTACTACCCATAATTAGTTGTGAAACAGTGTTATTATCTCTTATCCATCCTAGGCTCATAGATGTGCGTTTAATTAAGGCGTACTCAGACTGGATGGGTGCAGCGTTCAACTATATTTATTCCTCACAGCACTGGAAAACATTTAGGTTTCTCTCATATAAATTGTTTATGTGAACAATAAAAAACCCAAATGGTTAAAAAAAAAGTAATATAATCAACACAATTTCCTTTTAGATTAGGGATGTTAAAACAGCTGTTCCTTAAAGAGACATTTAATTGGGTTTTGTCATTTTAACACAAGAGAGTCTTGGGGCAAGTTCCTCTACAATGTTCCAATGATTGGCACTATATTTATAATTAACCAGAACAAAACTGATTTATTTATACACTCATCACATCAGGGCTTTAGTAGAAAATGACTGCATGAACCATGAGCAGAATATCACAGTTTCATCATAGAAGACCTGGAAATATTTAAAAATTGTGATTAGTAAATTAAATAAATTAGTAAATTAGAGTTTGTGAGTCCTCTCTCTCTCTATATATATATATTTTATTATTATTATTTTTTTTCAGACATACATGTAAATGCATTTTTCAAAAAATATACCAAAACATTGTCAGTATTTTTGCATTAAAAATCAGACACTNCTATATATATATTTTATTATTATTTTTTTTTTTCAGACATACGTGTAAATGCATTTTTCAAAAAATATGCCAAAACATTGTCAGTATTTTTGCATTAAAAATCAGACACTTGCTGGTGATAAAAGATGTGTTTTCCCCTCTATTGTAGTTTATGTCACTGGGAGTCTGAATTTAATTTTATGTCATTACTTTTGACATGACCTTTCATGACCTAACCTGCTGTCCAATAGCTTTAGATTACTAAGGCCAATCAGATGCCTTGCCTGACACATGCTCAGTGGTGCTGACAGGTGGAGTAGATTGTCGTCTGGGAATGGCCCTGTTTCGATTGGATTATGAGCTGAGTGTGCTTGTGACTGATTGGATTAAAGCGAGCACTTAAAGTTGATTGGGTTACAGTGATGGATGGCCTCAAATGTTGACAGCACCTATCTCTGCTTCAGGCACACAGTATTCCACCTATGTGTATATCTAGATCAGGCTTTGAGAAGATATTATATTAGAAAAGAAGGGGATGGCTTGTCTGGTGTGATATTTTGATGGACAGCACTTCTTTGCTGGATGTGGACAACAGTATTTCATGGAAATGAGATTGTCATTGTCCCCCTCCCTCCGTCGCTTACACACACTCCTACAAAGGTCAGCCGTGTCCCTGCAGTTTAGAGCAGTATTGGGTGCTGCGTGATCTCAGGATCAAATCCATATTAATAGCTGTGAGGTGGTGCAGTACATTAGCCTGCGGACATTAGCCTGAGAATGATACCAGAGTTCAGTGTGTGTGCGTGAAGGTGCTGGGAGCGAGCTGAACTTAAACAGTGCACAGTAAAGTAGGGAGTCTTAGTTTTCATAACTATAGAGATTGAACAATGTTGTTGTTGTTTAAGCAGACAATGTTTTTAGGTGTCTGATAACTGATATACAGGACTGTTTTTATTTATTTTACTTTTTTGTCTGACTCAGTGATAACTAAATAATGATTAAATCATTAAATAGTTAAACCCCCCCATATATATATATATGGTGCTAAATTGCTAAATATCATCCATTTCTGGATGTAATTTTGTGTAGGCATTAATAACTGTTATAAAACAATACAAAAATGTAGTGAAACAACATATTTCAATTAATCAGTAAACATGAGTTTTCTGCTGAACGCAGTGGTTTAATGATATTGGTGGTGTGTTATTCTTTAGAAATGTACAAGATGAATATTATTTATTGACCTACCAGAAATTGAGCTCATTTTTTAAAAATGATTACTGATTAGAGCCCCTAAGCAGACATGGTGATGGGAAAAAAAATTAATCAGAAAGAGGGAATTATATTTAACTGATTTTAAATTCACTCCCAAAACTTTTAAGAAACCTTGCAATTGATCAGAAATAATTTTGTTTACCTGCAAAAATGAAATATAGTTTTCCACCAGTCAGTGAACGCAACGTTTCTTGGGAGAATGCAAATGTTTTTCAAACAAATGCAAAAGCATTAAAATGTATTTTTATCTTCCATCTAATTTTTTCCCATCATTATGCCCTTTGAGGGGCTCGATAAAGTTTAAATCATGTTGTAGTGCAACGAATTTCAGACTAATTTAATTATTTGGAGTTCAATAAGTCTTGGCATTTTGGTAAATTAATTTTGCTTTTAACCGACAAACATATTTTTATAAATCATCCTCAGTCAACTCTTTCTGGCGTGGAACTACTATTTAAAAATGCAAATGTGTGAAAAAAGCCTATCAAACCAATTGACAAAACAGTTTATCTTTATTGAAATACTATTTCAGTCTTTCTACTTCAAAATTGAATGTTTAACTTGTGGATTCTTTGTAGTTATTTGCAATTTCTGTAGTGAAAATTGTTTCTACACCACAAGCAGATCAGATTTCAACTCAAACATTTCTCATTAAACTCTCCAAATGATCTGAGCTACCCTATACACATTCATTTTATCGCTGAGTTCTCTTACTTTTTGTCTATTTTTATTTCTCCAAAGGGATTTTAGTATAAATGTCTGAGACACAATTGATGCCTAATTTAGAGCTCCAATAAGTCTCTGGAGCTATGAAAGAGCAAACTCTGAGCAATAAAACTCTACTCTGGGCTAATAACGTTGATTACTGATAAAATATGCTGTTCAATGATTCATGAAGGTGCGGGCGAGCGACAAACTAAACAGGTTTAAAATTGAATGTGAATAAACAAAACTCAATAAACTAATTAAAATATTAGGGCATGAGTGAACAAACACATTTATCAAGCAATTTCGGCGAATAGCTCTGTGCAATAAGATGCTTGTGTGTGTGAGAGAGACACTTGAAAACACCCCTCCACAGATGCCTGGACAGACTGACAAGTTAAACAGGGTTAAATTTCTCTGTGCTTTGTCAGGCTGTTCCCAGATTCAAATCAACTGATTGTGGGGAAAAAAAGGTGTAATAACCCACACCAGCATCTTTCCAGCTAACTTGGCATCTGTGCTGTTGTTGTTGATTGAAACCCCTCCATCTTTTTCTTCTTCTTCTTCTTCACGAACAGAAGCAGGAAAAGCAGGTCAAAATTTAAATAGCTCAAAATAGAACATCTGGCTGGGGCTCTGTCGCTCAGCTGCGTGTAATGAAATATGGAAATGGGGGGGTTACTCTTCAAAGAGCGCTCGAGCCCCTCCGCGGCACACGGCCCCATCATGGGCTCGTGGCAGCCCCACCTCCCCGTCCGTGCTGTGGCGTGCCGAGCGTCCAGGTGCCTCTGTGCTGGCACTGCCAGATCGTTAGTGCCTCCAGGCTGGCAGAGCCGGCAGCTGGCATCATTAAACTTCAAACTGAGCGCCACAGTCCTGGGGTACCGCCGTGCCAGACCCGGACCACCCGTTTGGCCAGTGCTGCCAGCCGCTGATTAGCGTCATGCTATAGCAGTCCCATCCCACCAGCGCTCACCTGAAACAAACTCACAGCTCACCTGATACTGATATTGAAGAGTATTTGGGATGTTCAGATTTCGGTGTTTCATATATCTAGTGACCATCTCTAGGAAAGGTCACCAAATTGAAAATTAAGTCAACATTTACTTTTGTCGTTTCAAACCTTTCGTCTGTGGAAAATAAAAGAAGATATTTTGAAAAATGTTTCAGTGTTGTTCTCTCCATACAATGGAAATCAATGATCAACAAAACTATTTGGTTACGGACATTGTTTAAAATATCTTGTTTTGTTTCTTGCAGAAGAAGTCGAATGACGTGAAAGTGAGTAAATGTTGACAGGAATTTCATTATTGATTGAACCATCCCTTTAAAATGATAGTTCACCCCAAAATCAACATTTTTTATCTTTTTTTTACTTGCAAACCGCATGACTTCTGAGAAGAAATTTTAAATTATGTAACAGTAAAAAAAGTAGTTCATACGACCTGTGCACTATACCTTTCAAGTCTTCTGATTCAATACTGATAACCTCCCCATCCAGAAAGCTGTTAAAATCCATTAAAAATGGATTGAGTGAGTGACTTGAACTTGAGAACCAAGTCAGTTTGATTCTTGAATGAAGAATGGTTTTATGAATTCAGCAGTTATGTTTTAATCCAAAGATGCAAATTTAACTCCCCTGTTGAAAAAACCAGCATATGCTGGTTAGAGATGTTTTGAAACATGGCTGCTGGTCATGAGCTTGGTTAAACTGTTGAAGTTCTGGTCATGTGCTGGTCCTAAGCAGGAGCTAGTTGCTTAGGACCAGCTTAGGACCATCACATGACCAGCTTAAACCACCTCAAACCAGCAGCCATGCTTCAAAAAACATACCTACACTCTTAAAAAGAAAGATGCTTCAAAAGGTTCTTCAAAGCATGCTATAGAAGAACCATTTTTGGTTCCACAAAGAACCATTCAGTCAAAGGTTCTTTAAAGAACCACCTCTTTCTTACTTTTTTATAATCTGAAGAACCTTCTTTCGCCACAAAGAACCTTTTGTGAAACAGAAATGTTCTTCAGATGTTTTTTAAGAGTGTAACCAGCATATGCTGTTTTTTTCAACCGGGTTGCACACAAAAAACTGGAATAACACATAAAACATTCGCGAACAATGCACCATTTCCATCCAACGAGTGCAAAATCGTTACTTCCTGATAAACTGACGAAGCCACTGATTATAATCATTTTCATATATGATAAATTACTTGTGCCTCAGAGTGAGCATGAAACACAATAAAACGTTGCTTTCGGAGGTGGATGCCTGCTGTTTGAGAACGCAGTCATGTAAGACAATTATACAGAAATACCTTGATGACAGACTTTGCTAAGGGATTTCAGAGCAGTAGTTCATGCACGTTTTTTCTCATTGGTTAAAAAGTTTGTCCAACTCAATTTTGTGCATGATTTTTTTTTTATGCACATTTTCAGAATTTATGCAGATCTTGGCATTTCCATACAGTGCTTTTTAAAAAAAATAAATATTAGAATAGGCAGATGGAAACATAGACAGTGAAAAGACACAAAAGTTTATGAAAAGTTTACGTTTATAAATTGGACATTGTTATTTTTCCCCTCACGGATGCCAGGATGTAGGACTACACAGTGGCTTGTCTCCGTTCAAAGCAACTTTGAACCAGACTTCAGAAGACCCATAATATACAGCATACAAGAAACATTTCATGCTACTTTTAGGAGTTCAAAGATAACACATTTTTGCATTCACTACGCTGGTTTACCGTTGTCTTTCTATATAAACATGTTAGATGGACGTGTTGCGCTTGTGTCTTTCATAACAGGGCACCGTTGAAAGACGTTCTACTTTAAAAGGGCTTCTGTGTGAATGGCCTCAAGGTGTTTTACCTTTATCATATTGAAAACAGCGACCAGAATATTGTCTAAAACTGCACATTTTGTGTTCCACAAGTTTGGAATGATGTGAAGTTGAGTAAATAATGACTGAATTGTAAGTTTTTTGGTTGAATTTATCTTAACTTGATTGACCCTCATGCTTTTCCTGCTCTTTCTGCATCCCTCTACTCTCTCTGTGCTGGCTGGCGCTCACGCTGACTTCATAGTTACTCCCTGAGCGTGTAATTAAGTCGTGAATGATAACGGTTCAATTATTTGCCCAAACGTGTCTCTATGGATTCATTACACACTCACTGATGATGGAGAGTCCCCTGACTCATTCCACAGAGAGGAAAGCAGGAAAAAAGAGAGATGACGATCTTGACAACGTGTCTTTGCAGGCTTTGTAATTATGGCATAATTTGCTTTTTCTAAATCAGATAGGTGTGATATTTGTTGTGTGAGAACGGTGTGTCAATAGGATGACTGAATTATTGACATTTATAAGCAAAGGTTGATGAGAAGAAACTTAACGATTTAGATTTTTTAACATTTTCCAAAGCATTAACTTAATACATTTGCAAAATTGCAACATTTCCCCCAATGTGTACATTTTATGGGTCTGGTTTCCGGTCTCATCCACATCCAGCTGTACAAAACAGTTTGTTTTGCTGCAAACTGGTGTGTCTTACCATATTATTTTAATGTATTATCTTAATTATGAACACACTGGTTTACAGTGGAAACAGTTTTACCGTTTACTGCACATTGTTATTGTTCTCGTTACAGCGGCTACTGAAGCAGAAGTCTCAACCATAGTCTGACTTCACATTGAAGAACAAGGTGGTAAAAAATTTATGTTAATAAATATAAAAGACTTTGATAGTTAAAAGACAAATGAAATGTTCAGCAAACACATATGGATGCTCATGTGTCCATATACATGTAAGTTCATTGCGGTGTTCAAATCTATTTGTCGTTAGTTGAAAACGAAGAACCCCTGAAAATGCATTTTCAAGTCTAGATTTTACAGGATTAATTTTGCCGTGTGGTACGTGAAAGCCTGGTTTCCAACTGTTTCTCTGGACCCCTGGGAAGAAATCTGTTGCTGACCTCCCATCATGCCTTGCAATGCCTCTGACTGTTGTCATGGTGATATGGCCCTACTGCCGGGGCCAGTGGTCATTCTGAGTCTCGCAGGCTGTCATTTTGCACAGCGGGAGACTTCGAGCTGCTTGAATCAGTCCATGCTTGAGAACCGTGAGCCTATTTTATCCAAAATGGCTGACTATCTGGTTTTATCGTCATAAAGGGGTTGAGGGCATTCTGCTTTTGGCTGCAAACCCACAGCGCTTATGAAGAAAGTGTCTACTGTTGCAGCCAGAGCTGCAGTATGTCTATTTTATGGGACGGGTGAGGATTGCTTAATGTGCCATTGTGGATCCGGCGGGAGCCGTGTTGACGGACGCGAGGCGAAACGATGCAGTTTTGTGGCTGTTGCAGAAGATCGCCCCTTAGTCATAACTCAGACGTACTGGTAACGAGTGCGCGCTTGCGAACACGTGCGCAAAAAAACTGGAACAGGGCTGAACTGAGATACTTCCTGACAGGAAATGAGACAGATGTAGGTCTCATGGACCCTTTAGAGTTGCCTAGTTATTTATTTATTTATTTTCGTGTTTATTAAGGGCTTTATATTGCCTCCTGTGTCTGCGCTTGTTTTCTCTCCACAGAGGCAGCAGTCATTGATGTTCATTTGGCTGCTGTTGAACACCCTCCCTCACACGCATGGTGTTAGTTGACGTGAACGCGATTGGTTAAAATGAACATGCGCTACGGTTTGCAGTGAGTTCAACAAATTAACATCATTAGGTCCTCTAGGACACATCCATGCTCATGCTTAGAGTCATTTACTGGAGTTGTCATCAGTTACCCACAGGATGAGCAGCAATACAGGAACTGTCTCATCAACTTGTGGAGTGTAGAGGGTGTAGACAGTACTGCAGTGTAAAACACACACAGATTAACCCCGGGAGAACACAGACCTTGGATACATTGACTGTTTTATTTTTAAGCATAACACAGAGAAAAGAGCACATTCTTAAACTTAAGGTTTTTTGCTTGTTCTATTGGAATCTTGCTCATACAGTATTAGTCACAAAAATATTAGTGAGCACTGTTTTCAGCATTGATAATAATAGACTGGAGTAATGGCAGCTTTGCCCTTACAGGAAGAAATTGCATCTCAGAATATATTAAAGTTGATTTAAATAAGTTTAAGTTATTTTAAAATTAAGGTTTCACAAAAAAATGGTTTTTACTGTAGTTTTGCTCAAATAAATGCAGCTTTGGTGAGAATAAGAGAATTTCAAACACATTTAAAAATGTTTCAAAAGCTAGTGAGACAGTTATTGACATGTAGTAAAAGAATAAAGCTATACAACAAATGCAGATACAGTAGCTCAGAAAGAAATAGTAAAGAATTTGGGGAGAATTTAATGAGAAATATTTGAGTTACTTTGACTTGAAGTTTGAGACTTTACAGAAGAAACAAATGTGTTTTTTTTTCTCAAGAGAAGCAGGAAATCTGAGCAAAAATCACAATTTACTCTGCTTTTAATATCTAGAGATTGGATGAACATCATTTTCATTTGTGGTTGAACTATTCCTTTGAAGAATCCCTTTATCCATGATTTCTATTGACCATCAGGTTTGACTTTTCTATTTTTGATTTCAAGGATTTCACTTCCTTATGCTATTTGTGACTACAAATCAGTTTTCCGCTTCTTAATTGCTCACATGAGGATCTCTGGTTGTCATTCATTCGGTCTTGACCCTCTCTGTAAGCAGTTAACCTGTGCTACTGTGAAGAGTCCAAATGAGCAGGCAAGAATGGACCGAAGGGACAGACCGCGGGGAGGAGCGGTGAGAATACATCAGAACCTCTGGACTCCATCTGTCACCATGGAGACAGCAGAGAGGGTGGGGGTTGCGGGATGCGCAGAAGACAGGTGGACCCACCCCACCAGCTGCCATGACATCAAACACCTGTGCCGATGCTCTGGACAAACTTTCTTCTTCTCTTTCTGCAGCTCCGTCAGTCCTTGAGGTCCGTAGTGTTTGTGTTTAATTAGTTTCTGTATGCATATATATATATATAGCTATATATATAGCCATCATTTATTCTTCTGTTCCACTGTGTTTCTGGTGTTACAGTTCATGGGATTGTTTTTTCCCATTTGATTGCATTCAATAATAGCATCCATAGAGGGCGCTATTACACTGAGCGGGGAGTCTTCAAAGCCCCCAGTGGGACATTGAGATGTGTGGCTACTTCCAGCGCCTTTTGCAGGGTTGTGGGGTATAATGCATTATTATTCTTGACTGGTCCTCGCAGGAATCAAAGCGCAAGGCCTTTTATATTTTTATACACTACCACCCCCTTAGTCCCCACGCTGGAACCAGCCCTGGACTCGCGATTGCCGCTGACCCATAGAGAAAGACAGAAAGAGAGAGAGGGATAGAGAGAGGCAGAAGGAGAGAAAGCCCACATTACTGATTCCAATGCACAGGCCTTTTCCATTTAGTTGCAAATTGATACAAGGACTGGAAGAGAATTTTAAAAAACAGGCAATCACCCGTGCTTGATTAGTCTTTGTGTTGCCAATTATCCATTACAATCTTGCTTCTGTGTTGCAAACAGTCATCATCGGCTTGACTGCTTCATTCCCTTGTAGAAATACGGTCTGTACGGTGGCATGACCATGTTTCTGGATGAGGTTATTGGAGATAATAAGTCAAATTATTGGCACTTCTTGGCTCCGCACTGTAGATTTTGCACATTTATTAATTTATTCATTCTCATGAACTCCTAATTAGTTCCTGAAAACTTTAAGAAAGTTTTAAAGATTCTCAGGTCATGTTAAGTGTTAAGTGTAAATCTTATTTGCACAGCTTAAATGAATAGTTCACCCAAAAATTAAACTGAAAATTTACTCACCCTCAAGCCATCCAAGATGTACATGAGTTTGTTTCTTGATTGGAACAGATTTGGAGCAATTTAGCATTACATCACTTGCTCAACAGTAGACCCTCTGGAGTGAATGGGTGCCGTCAGAAGCAACGGTTTAAAGTTAAAACACTATAATGATGAATTTATTTATTACGAAGATGCAAGTTTTCACTTTCACAAGAGTCATGTGGATTACTTGTGGATTTTTGTGATGTTTTATCAGCTGTTTGGAGTGTCATTTTGACGGCACCCATTCGCTGCAGAGGACCTTTGTAGAGCAAGTGATGTAATACTAAAGTTCCCCGAATCTTTTTAGATGAAGAAACAAACTCATCTACATTTTAGATAGGCTGAGGGTTTAAATTAACTTACATATATTATGAAAACAAACTATGTGTATAGTAAAATAAATTTCTTCAAAAAAACTCTAGAGGACGCAGGCCAATTAGTTCTAAACCAATATGATATAATCACACGATTATTCACATGGCGCAGCTCATTGGTTCTTTTTGCATCAGCAGCAAATGAGCTTGCTGCTTAACATTTAAATACTTGGCTCGTGCTTGCTGTAGCAGTTGCAGTCCACTTCAGAAACCCTCCACCTTCCCCAGCTCCACCTGTATAGACTAGGTGATTTCATGCATGCTATATATGGGGGTTATTTCATGTATGTTATATGTGCAGTATTTGCTCACAGCAGCATGTCCGTAGATGTATTGGCAGTAGCAATTCTTGGTACTTTCTCTGCCACAGCAGCAGTGTAGCAGATCTATTCCGCAAAGACCAAACTCATTAACACAGCCATGTATATTCCCATGGTAAACTCCCAGAGAGTTGTCATGACAGAGCTAATTTAAGAGGGTGATATTCTATATGTATAATAAGTTGTTTTGAAATTGTCCTCCTATAGTAATGTGTTTGTTTGTATTTAAATATCACATCTAATTACTCTGGTCTTTAGTGTGTTTAACAAATAGAAAATATTGTTCCAAAAAAACAAAACAAAACAAGAAATATAGCTTGTACGTACTTGTACTCTTGTTTCTTATCATTGGTGTGCAGGGGTGTGCAGAAAGATGGTCATGATGATAGGCGAGGAATAATTCATTCAGGCCTGAAACTTAAGAACTCCAGCAGGATATAATGAGACGACACTGTTCATATTTGTGTTTAAGAGACAATTACGTGAAACCTTAGCATTGGAGCAGACAAGTCATTAGGCCCGAGTTTTAAGGCGGTAATAACGAGCCTTTTAAAAGCTCCCCCGATCATGTCACATTAATACATTGCAATTCTGTTCTCTCTTTCCTGTTTTTCTGTCGCCGGGTGAGGATACATGTTAAGATAAATATTAGATAGTCTTGGCAATTATCCACACGTTCGTAGTGGAATAACAGGCTCGCTGTGTTTATACATAAAATTTACCAAGACATCTGAGTCCAGGTGCATGCTGGGTAGGCGCCAGGGGAATGCAGAGTTTGAGCGTTTGCCTTTTGCATGTCTGTCTCCTCCTCCGCAATGCAAAATATCATGTGTTCCTTGGGTAAAGTGATAAAATAGTGTTAATGATGGCTGTGTGAGAGATCCCATCACTTACAAAGATAGTGACAGAGCCCAGAATAAACACATAAATGCGGTCAAAGCCCTGAAACTTTCAAAAGAAGTGAGCATTACACCGATCACGTTATTTAATGGTGCCGGCCTTGTTTTGAGGCATTTGGAAACATGGTCAGATAGATGGATTTCTTCCCAAATGTGTAAAACACAGAAATGAAACAAAGACAAAAATGTTCTAGGCTGTTGAGGTAAAGGCTTTTTTGTGATGCCAGATAAGTGTTGCAGGTGGAAAAAAGTATTGTTGGGGGAAAAATGTTCATTTTCCACCTCGACAGCTTGTAATGGGATGGGAGATACCTGTGAGAACAGGAACTAAACTCACAATCAAAGCCTGGAAATGGCCCTGGCCCAGTAACCGAGGCGATTACCACGGAACCTCTGACTTTCCACTCAGGGTTTGTAGTGAAACGTTGTGGTATGAATATCAATAGCCGTTCCATGCTATTTCAAGCGGCTAGCAGGAATCCCTCATCATTCATCTCAAGCGCAGGAGCGACGAGGCGAGATTCCGTTTTAACATTGGGGGAAAACAAGATTTAGGATCTTATTTTAAAATCATACAGTTCCCTGAGCTTTTTGATGACTCCCGTGACGAAAACCCCCCAGCTCAGTCCAGAGTAAATTTCCTGTTTTTCAATTTGCATTTACAGTAATTTATTTAGCAGACATTTTTATCCAAAGCAATTTGTCATATAAACCAACATGTTCATACTAAACAGCCAGTCCTGTCAGGACCGCTATCGTCAAATATGATTGACAATAAGCATACAGCGTGGACTGGCGGTATGGTTCTGTTCTGGGCAAGAACTGCCTGAGCATCCATGCAGTCTAGCAATAATCCCCCCCAGGGAAACAGAACAGAACATAAATGTATTGCAGATATCATTAATTTTCAATAACTTAATGTACACATTTTAGTAATTAACCTGATTCAAAAGAGATTAAAAAGGCCTAATTCTGATTCTAGATGAGAGGAGGAGCTGGGGATGGAGGGGGGTCATTAGCTATTGAGCAATGCGAAATAATACTGAAGGATCTTATATAGGAAAGCTGAGACAGGCGTTGTATTCTTATAGGTAGACGTGAATCAGCTGAGAGTCAGCCGATGCAAGCTTGACTAACATGACCTGCCAGAACTAAAGCTAGGCTTGATGTTTAAAGTATAAGAGGTGCATAAAAGCAAAAGTAAAATGCAAAAAAAGAAAAAAGAGGGATTTTAAAAACATATATATAATATAACAATATTATATCATTTTAATGAAATATTATTTTATATGAATGTTAAATAGTATTTAACATTTTTTATATAGATTTAAAGCAGATTTTAATTAAATCCGGTTCTCTTTCTCATATTATGTGCATTTTATTTCTGTTCTTCTGTGTATTTATTTAAGCTTAAGTCTTTTATAGACTCCAGGATTTTAAGGAATATTGTACCTTAAAGAAACAAAGGGGTGGAATCCTGCTTGTGTTGTTGGTTAAGTAAAAAAGGAAGAAAATCAAAGGGTAAACTAAGTGGTTCCCCTCTTGCCAGGAAGTTATCCCTAAAATGAATCCAGGGCGTACCATTTCCAGGAGTTTTATCCTCTCATTCCCCAATAATAACTTTGGCGCATCTGGTGCAATAGTCTTGACAAATGTTGAAAATCTCCCATATCCACGTTTTATACAAGTTTAATTCCATTTCCAGATATTGCCTTCATTTGTCTTCCACATTGTCGTTACTTTAACGGCAATTGACATTCCCACGAGATTCCTTCTCAGCCTGCTCACCTTCCCCATCTGATTCACATCTAATATTCACGCTGGTGATGGACATTCACCAATTGCGTGGGGACCATTATGTCTATCTTCTGATCATCTGTTATCTGTGCCTGAACATATTGGGTCATTGATTTTAGGAATTGTGGAGCCCCGTGCCATGTGTCAGAAAAGAAGAAGGGGGGGAGAGAATGAGTGGGCTTTCTGAAATCACCTTCTCCGGTAACCTGTCATCCGTTACACCAGAGCAGCAAGTCTCGTTCTGCTGTTTTATTCACGTCTCTGTTTAACTAGCTTAAAGGAATAATTCACCCAAAAATGAAAATTCTGGCATAATTTACTGACTCTTATGTAGTTTTAAACCTGTGTGATTTTCTTTTTTACGTAGAACACTAAAGGAGATATCTTATAAAATGTCTTTTTTTTGTCTGTACACTGTAAAAAATGATAGCAATTTTAATGGTTCTGTTAATGTTCTGTTAGTGAAAAGCTGTAATAAATCTAACAGGACATTTACCGTAAAATACGGTTAAATTTACAGTGAACAAGTCATCTTATAATTTACAGTAAAAAAATTACATTGATATTCACAGAAATCCCTATGTAACACTTGATGGTTTCATTGAAATTAGAAATGATATTGAGCTTCTTAGTTTTTATTCTATTAATACATCAGGGTTATGTTATGTTACATCTCATGTTGTTAAATGAATGTTTATTGAATTATTACCATGATGTTTTTCTTTTTTTTTTTTAATTTTAACATTTTATTAGTTCTTAAAATATGACATTTTAACTGTAAAAAAGTTCATTCCATAAAACGTAGGATGTTGATTTTTAACAGTTCTGGCAACCACAGCTTCTGTGGATCTCTTATCTTCTATATAATGGACGTCAATGAGTTC
>SCHK01202356.1:8849-18998 GCA_004124795.1 Poropuntius huangchuchieni
AAGTATACCCATTACAATTATGGGGTATTTTTATTAAATACATAAATATGTAAATGTATTTGTAATATACATAGCATAAAATACATGTATTTCAAATACAGTTTAGTATATTTATTTTTCACTAGGGATTATTTACCATCCTCTTTTTTCCTTGCCCATGTCACATTTAGGCTTCTTCACTAGTTAGTTTGTGCACTAATTTATTCCATGCACATTTATTTTGTACAAAATGTATGAAAACGTTTAAAAGAAAGGCTGCATTTATGTGATCATAAATGAGTAAAATTAGTAGTTCTGTGAAATATTAGTACAATTTTAAAGACCTGATTCTATTTGAATATATTTTTCAATTGTAATTTATTCCTGTGATGCAAAGCTGAATTTTCAGCATCATTACTCCAGTCTTCAGTGTCACATGATCCTTCAGAAATCATTCAAATATGCTAATTTGCATTTCTTTAAAAAAAAAAAAAAAAAAAATCTTAGTATTATCATCAATGTTTAAAGCAGCTGTCCTTCATTTATTTAGGTGCAAATCGCAATACATTATTTTTTTTATTCAAGCTCAAAATAGCATTTATTTGAAAAAGAAATATTTCGTTTGCTTACTGTATAAAGCTATTCATTTCTTATTTTTGAACTGTAATGTATGTTTTTCAGCCGCAGTAGTTCAGTCCAACACTCTCTGTGAAATTTTAGACCCCATAACCTGACATTCTCCATACATGCCTGGTGAGCGAGGCCTTTCAGCAACAGGTCATGTGCCCCTGCCGTTTCCAAGGAAACATAAAGTTCCTTGTGATCTACCCACTCAGGTTACAGTGCTGCACCACAAACGACCATCCTGTCATATACAGATAACACAACTCACAGGCTCTCCGAACACAACCACATTTTAAAGACGGCAGCACGTCGGCGTACCTCAGTCACAGAGCAGCAGCAGGTGGCCACACAGACCCCGGCTCTCCTAAACTCCCCGTGCAACGTGTTGCTTTCACCTGCCCGTCTCTCCTCAGCCTCTCCACTCGGGGCGCGGTGAAGGAAACAACAAGTGGTTGTAGCCAGCGAGGTGCTGTAAAAACAGGCTGGAGGAGGCGGGGAGGGATGCACATAACAGATTTGATATCCATCAGTGCTTCTGCTAACCTGGATGAGTCACTGGTCTCTGAAAGAAACACAGGGCAGGAGGGGGAAGGAGGGGAGGAGGGCTCTGCTCTCTCCAGGGAGAGGAGAGGAGAGGAGAGCTGGCTGTCTTGCGTGTCATTCGTGAGGACTAGGCAGGAAAGAGTGGGAGATTAGGAGTGTCTGGGTGGGTGGGATTGAAGATGATGGGGAGGAAGAGGAGATAGATAGAGAGATAGACTGATAGAGAGGGAGAGAGGGGGTTTGTTTGTTGTTTTGTATTTGGCTCATCATCACTCTTGAAGTAAGGATGGATGGAGGAATCAAGTCCACAGAGACCTGAATTCATTACTCGATTCACATCTACAGATTTTCTCTCTCTCTTTTACTCTTTCTCTCTCTCTTGTTGAGTAAACCTGGATCCAGAGAGTGGCATGTTGCTCCGGATGGGAAGTGAGACAGTGGGGCGAGAGTAAGAGGAGGATGGCGTACACACAGGTGAGTCCCATCACTCACTCTTTCCCATCTGAATCTTTCTGGATTACACTTTTCATCTTCATATTTGTCTTCTTTCTGATTTGTTCATAATCTGATTCTGAATCTTTCATCTCATGATTGTTTCTGGCCAAGGCCTTGAACCGTTTCAGTTGTGTATGTATTATTTGGGTGTATTTATTCACTTATATAATGTCTTATTATTTATGAAATATAAGGATTTGATGATTTCATATTCTATTCTAACTAAATGGGGAAAAAAACTAAAACTAAATAACCATTGATTTCTGTGGTGTTCAGGATATTGTATAGATTTACAGAGTCTTTTTTAGCAGAATCGATGGATCTCTTCAAGTAACGAAACTCAATTAAGGCTAATGAGTAAAACCATTACTAATATTTTCAATCAAAACAGACACACAGACAGACTCAGGGAGGTATTTTTTTTTTTTTTTTTTTGGTGGTTTAAGTGTGATAGCAGTTTGTTTTTGATGTTTAAGCTCTGTGGTCTGTATGCTGTATTGTGGTTTATGGTATGGGAATAGCAGCTGCTGAAACGGGCCGTGTGGACCAGTGGGAACTAGGGACAGTCGCCCCTCTTCATCTCAGTGACCCTAATGCGTCATCTGTGCCTGAGCCAGCGGCAGCAAGGTGCGGGCTGGGAGCGCCAGGAGCTCGTATCTCTGTTGCCATGGTTACAGCCACAGCTAATTGCTTAGACAACATTGGGCTGCTGATGAGGAGCAAGAGAGCTGGACAGAGGTTGAGAGCAGGAACAGGGGGTGGGGAAATGGAGAGAAATCAACCTGTAGATATTCACTAGTGTTGAGAGGTAGGGGTAATTATCTGGATGGGGGGGGGGGGCATGCGTGGATAAGCAAACTGATGTGCTGATCTTATTACATTTCTGTGCTTTGGACCCTGTCACTTATAGTCTGACCGATACTGTTGGTGACATTAACATTACTACTGTTTTTTTTTATTTACATAGATCAGTTAGCATGTGACTTAGCAACATGTAGGCTATTAGCCTACTGTTCAAAGGTTAGGGGTCGATAAATTGTTTGATGTTTTTGAAATAAGTCTCTTATGCTCACCAAGGCTGAATTTATTTTAGAAAAATAAATACAGTAAAATTACAGTTTGAAATAACTTTTATAATTTAATATATTTTAAAATGTAATTTATTCCTGTGATGACAAAGCAATTGTACTGATTAATATTATTGTGTAAACTGTTATTTACATTTAGTTATTTAGCAGACGCTTTTATCCAAATGAGGACAAGCAATCAAAACTGTAATACTTTTTTCAGGATTCTTTGAATAACAGAAAGTTGAAAATAACAGCATTGATTTAAAATATACATTTTATATTTATATTTTTATTAGGCCTACTGTATAAAAGAAAATATAGCCTAAATATAACCTAAAATAATAAGATAATAACTTAAAGTCCGTGTAAAGTCAATTTTAAGAATTGTTTGTAAACACATTATAAATGTTAGAAATGCATTGCTGAAACATGTTACAAAGACTGTGAACTATATAATAGCCTACTTAATGGTGGAGTTATACCGTTAAACAGTTTTTCACCATTTTCGTGAGCAGGATTTTTTTCATTTAAATTTGGCTGGGTGGTTAATAACACATTTTTCGCGTGGTGTGACAAACTCAGAACACACACTTAATATTGACTTCACACGGCCTTTAATAATGAAGGTACGTTCATGTCATATTGAAATGCCCGTAATAACGAGATTCCAACGCGTTCACATCCTCGTAGAGTTCGTAATTACAGCTTGTGAGCTGGGAGCTTTCTGAAAGCCACTGCTTGTACCACCTGACCACCGCAGGCTCTGTTTAGGCGTTGATAGTGTTGCCATAGAAAAATAATTTGAGTGCGAGGACGTGAACAGCAGAACGTCACGTGTTGTCATCTCAAAATTACGGTAATTACGATATGGCGTGAATGCAGCGTAAGTTTTAAAATAGTCGTAACGGTCACTTTTGACCAATTTAATGCAATTTAATTTAATTTAAAGAAAAGATTTTACTTACACATCAAACATTTGAACTATATTGTATGTCTTAAAAAAACACGAGCATGAGAAAACACGTTTAATATGATTATTTTTCAAATAAAATTAGGTAAAATTTTAGGTAAAAAAACATCGTTGATGTTAATTATTAAAACGTATGTTTATTTGAATACAAAAAAAGTGAAAGTTCAGTAAAGACACCTCACTAAACATTTTTTCCTCTTTCCTGTACGTGACCTCGACCCTCTGCTGCACTTCACCTTTGAAAAAGGGCAGTTGGAACCCATCAATGAGGTATGTACAGAAAATGTATTAATTCAATCTTCTGTTATATCTTATCTGTCATTAATGCTGATTTAGGAGAAACAAAATTGTGTTTACAAAATCAGAGTTGTATCTTGACCTTTTCCTTCTGTCTGTTGGGCTTTTTATTTTATTTTTTTAAGCATTAACATCCTGTCTCAAGTCATTCATTATTTAACCAAGTAGGCTATGCACACATTCAGCCTCAGCGGAAGTGAGAGTGGCTTGGCTTTTTGGAGCGAGTAATCTTCATGATTTTGTTGTGTTCTTCTGTCTCTTCGAGTCAGTCAGCCTAGATCAAAGAGAAGCAAGTTGTGTTGTAAAAAGACTAATATGTCTCTCATGAAGGACCTCTATCCAAACATCTGGCCTCAGTTCTGGTCTACCTAATAACGGTCACACTCAGTGACTAAAGAATGTTTGTCCCGCCCAACTTCCTGTTTTATTTGAAAACATATCACCATGGGGAAGAAAATTGTGTGTTTTTTTTGTTTTTTTGTTTTTGCATATGTCTTTGAAAGAAGTCACTAATATTGTGAAATATTAGTACTAGTTCAACATATTCTGTGATGGCAGAGCTGAATTTTCAGAATCATTACTACAGTCTTGGGTGTCACATGATCCTTCAGAAATCATTCTAATATACTTATTTGCTGCTCAACATTTCTCATAATTATCAGTGCTAAAAACACTGCCTAATATTTTTGTTAAAACTGTGATGAATTTTTTTAGGACTCTTTGCTGAATAGCAAATTCAAAAGAACAGCATTTATTTGAAATAGTAATCTTTTCTGACATTATAGATGTACTTATTATTGTGTACAACTTTTGATCAGTTTAATGCATCCATGCTGAATAAAAGTGAAAAAAAAAAAAAAGAATTTGGTGGTGTATATATCTAATTAAATCACTCGATTTTTGGTGGATTAGCACTGACTTGTTCAGTTTACTTCAAAAGTCCCACTAGAATCGTCTCACTAAAGATGTAAGAATCTCTCTGGGGCTCGTGCTACATTTAGACTTCTTGGCTTCAAACTGCAGTTGACTAGAGAATTACAAAAAAAAATTCCCTTAAGCACAGATCATTCATTACCATTTTTATCATCATAATAAGCCATAGTTTGCATCCGGTGCAGGTCAGGCAGTCACTGTTTACTGGAGAGTCTCTTTGTGTCCCTTTGTGGTCTTGTTCTCAGGGTCTTCTGTCCAGACTGTCTGACTTCTTGTTGTGTCGCTGGTCGTGCCGCTCCTGTTGGCAGTGGTGCTGGGAGTGCAGCTGCTGTCAGCCCACTGATGAGGAGGTGGAGATTCTGGGGCCTTTTCCAGCTCAGACTCCATCATGGCTGTGAGTACACACCCGTACAACCCACAAACAATACTCACACATCACAAATAACCCAGAACAATTCATCATTCATCTCATCTGTCTACTGTCTCATCATAACAGTCAGACTCAAATTGAGACAGACTGAGACTGAATACACAGTGTTACTGAATAAATCTCAAGACAATCCTAAAGATATCATTTGTCAAAGGCTTGTTGTTGATGATGGATGGCGCGTTCTGGTTATGTTTGGAATGGAATACTTGCCTCCTGCTTATTCAATATTCAATCTACCTACTATGTTTTACTATACACTATACACAGGTGTAGGGTGGGTAATATTTTAAACCTCTTGTGCTCACTGCATTTAATTAAATGAAAATACTAGAATAATGTAAAATATTACAATTTAACATTGATATTACATATACACTCTCTCTCTACAGTATATATATATATATATATATATATATATTTAATATACTGTACACCTACTGAGTGTAAGCTTCTTTGACTGCTTAAAATTTAAATGAACCTGCTTTTTTTCACTACTGTTAACAAAGTGGTAAATCATATATCTCTAGTTTTAGTCATTGGTTTTTTTTCGGGCTAATGGAAGTGATATTGATGCAACAGATGGCTTTCCTGAGACGTTCTAGGAAACTGCTTTTCTATTCTCCGTTACTCAAGCTCGTAATGACTGGGGTGTGGAGCTATTTGTGTTCCCATGCAGGAACAGCAAGGGTAATATGATTTAAATGGAGACGTGATTCATATATTAGCAGAGATAATTTGTTATTTGAATGCAAGCAGTCACCACAGGCTGTCAAGCTTTTTTTTTAAAGCATTTTTTTAATGACATCATTCAATGATTTTTACCAGGACTAAACAAAGGTGGTCATAGATGTCTGTTTTTCCATTTTGCAATACGCATTATCACCAATCAGCAGTTTCCTGTTGTGAAATGTCATTCACACTTGTTTAAAGAATGGAGTCGAAGCGGTCACCAGAGACTACTGACTTGTGCTGGTTTGACTGAGATCATGCTGGGTGGGAAAACAGGGAAAACAGAGACCAAATGGCTGCATTAGTTGCAAGACTTTTGATTATGAGCTTCCAGGAACAATGTAATCATAGTGTTCAATTCATAACATATTGGAAATGCACGGGCTGCATCTTCAACAGAATGGAACATGTTCTTCCAGACTGTGATTGTACAGTCATGACATATACCTCACCCTATAAGTCCAGCCACTCTCATTGCCTCGGATCGCTCCTAAGGCCATTTGTTTTAGAATCGTCCGTTGCTATGACAACTATCTCCCTATGAGCTGTAGTCATGGACACAAAGGGTCCTTGATGATCCCCAAGGGATGACTCGGAATCAGGCCTGCGCAAAGATATCCCGCACAGAATATTTACCTCTGTAGTTGGAAAACAACCAGATCAACCAGATTAGAACAGGATGTTGCAACAAATATTACACAGTATTGGGCAATAATGTGATTGCACATTCATTAAGAAGTGGATTCAGTCACAGTGTCAGATGTGCACAACAAATTTGAGAGCTGGATTGTAAGATGTTTTTTACTGTTGTTTTTCAGTTCGTGTCGAATTGTTCTTTTTTTGGCCTATAGCCTAAGATATTGAGCCTACAATTTATTTGTCTGTGTTTATTTATTATTAGGCCACGTAGGTCAAGAAAGGCCGCTTCTTGTCATATTTTAGCATAGTATGAATTAATATCCCAGTAGCATTGCTATGCAAAAGTTTGTTCCCTCTTCCAAACGTGGTATATTGGCAGCAATTGGCGCTTGTCTGAATAATAGGTTAGCATGAATTTGTTAGTAAAATGTAACATAAAGCATCTTAAGCATCTGTAATCATACTTTAAGCATTCGTGCAAACACATAATGTTTCATAAACCTTATTCAGCTTAAATAACCCTAGTCCTTCTGTTGCAGCTGGTTGAGCATTGAGCTGGTTGTTTGTGAAGATGCTTAGCATGTAGCTTAAACAGTATAACATGGTGCTAGCAATGCCAAGGTTATGGTTTGATTTCAAAGGGATTTATAAAGTGAAAAAATAAAATGCAGTGGAATAGCTGTTTTGGATCAAATTGGATAAAATGCACTACCCTTTAAAAGTTTGGGGTCACTAAGATTTTATTTTATTTTATTTATTATTTTTGTTTTTTTTAAGAAAATTTTATCAGCCAGGATGCATTGAATTGGTCAAAAATTACAGTTGTTACTAAATATTTCGGTAACACTTTAGAATAAGGTTCCATTAGTTAACATTAGTTAACTACATTAGTTAACATGAACTAAGATTGAATAATACTTCTACAGCATTTACTAATCTTAGTTAATGTTAATTTCAGCATTTACTAATGCATTATTAAAATCACAAGTTGTGTTTGTTAACATTAGTTAATGCACTGTGAACTAACATGAACTAACAATGAACAACTGTATTTTCATTAACTAACATTAACAAAGATGAATAAATACTGTAATAAATGCATTGATCATTGTTCGTTCATGTTAGTTAATACATTAACTAACATTAACTAATGGAACCTTATTATAAAGTTTTACCAATATTTCTATTTTTAAAGAAATTCTGTTCTTTTCAACTTTCAATTCCCATCTTGTGGAATGAAATCTAAATTCAAAACCATATTTTTTGAAGCATTTGAACTCGACCTGGAGTCTGATTCAAATGAGCTCTTGTCGACTAATCATAAAAAATATGGTCTTGGCCTCAACTTGAGATGGACTTGAGTCTAAGTCTGGAATGCACAAACTCGTGTTTGTATCATGGTGTCCAGAAAAAAAAATATATTATGCAGCACAACTGTTTTTAACATTGATAATAATAGGAAATGTTTTTAGCGCACCAAATCAGCATATTAGAATGACTGTACTTCTGGTCAAATACATGCAGTCTTGGTGAGCATAAAAGTTTTCTTAACACCCAAAATGTTTGAACAAATAATGTAAATGTTAACATATGTAGGCATTTTCAACAGAGAATGTGTCAGTTCTACTATTTAGGCTTAACAAACTCATCTCTTCCAGCGTCAATGAATGCAACGACGAGAAAGTCACAAATTCTCACATCGTGGCCGAGAACCACGCTTCACCTACTCAAACTGACAACACTACAAACTGCAGGCCGCCCTCCTCAGAAACTTCCCGATCCACCTTCACCCTGGCAGGCCAGCTCTCCAGTCAGTCCAGACACGACTCTCAATTTATACAGAATAGAATGATCACTTGAATTTCACTTAATGGCTCTTTTATTTTGCAGGTCTGAATGCCCGACGGCCAAGCTCCCCCATGGTGGATGTAAAGCCGATTGAATTTTGGGCCATGGGACCCCGGAAGGAAGTGGTGCAGCCCCTGCGCAAGCCCCCGACACCGCCAGATGACTACTTCCGCAAACTGGAGCCTCGTCTGTATTCTCTGGACTCCTGCAGCGATGATGTTGACTCTCTGACGGATGAGGAGATCCTGGGGCGCTACCAACTGGGCATGCTGCACTTCAGCACACAGTACGATCTCATCAACGCTCACCTCATCGTGCGAGTCATCGAGGCCCGGGACCTGCCCCCTCCCGTAACATGTGATGGTGCTCGCCAAGACATGGCCCACTCCAACCCCTACGTGAAGATGAGCCTACTGCCCGACCACAAGAACTCCAGGCAGACCGGCGTTAAACGCAAGACCCAGAACCCGGTGTTTGAAGAGCGCTTCACTTTTGAGGTCCCCTTCCTGGAGTCCCAGAGACGCACCCTACTGCTCTCTGTGGTTGACTTTGACAAGTTTTCACGGCACTGCGTCATCGGGAAAGTGTCTCTTCCTCTTAGTGAGGTTGATTTAGTGAAGGGAGGACACTGGTGGAAGGCCCTGGTGCCCAGCTCTCAGGTAATACCACTTGCCTGAGTCACATTATTTGTTTTTCAGTCATTTTAGGTGTGGTGCTTGCACAATAACTTAGACGTTAGGTCACACAGAATTAAATTAAGTTATTTAGTAAAATGTGAAATCATTGTCGCCGTACTTCAGAATGTCCTGCCTTAAAAGAATGCGTGCACCATAGTACTCTTAAATATGTCTTGCCCTAGCTCTGTGTTTAGGATGTGTTATATGCACAGCCACTGTTAACCTACACTATTGTTCAAATTGTGTTGGTCAATATGATTTTTTTCAAGGTTTAAAAGAATTTTCTGTTTTTTTAAATATTTTAAAATGTAAATTTGTGACCCTGGACAACAAAACTAGTCATAAGTAGCACTGGTATATTTGTAGCAATAGCCAACAATACATTGTATGAGTGGAAATTATCGATTTTCAAAAATCATTAGGATATCAAACAAAGATCATGTTAAATGAAGATATTTTGTAAATTTACTACCATAAATATATCAAAACTTAATTTTTGATTAGTAATACGCAATGCTAAGAACTTAATTTGGACAGCTTTAAAGGCGATTGTCTCAATATTTAGATTTTTTTGCAGCCTCAGATTCCAGATTTTCAAATAGTTGCATCTCGGCCAAATATTGTTCTGTCAGAACAAACCATACATCAATGGAGAGCTTATTTATTTAGATTTCAGATGATATATAAATCTATATATCAAAGAATTGACCCTTATGACTGTTTTGTGGCCCATGTTCACATTTATTCCTGTGATACAAAGCTGAATTTTCAGCATCGTTGCTCCAGTCTTCAGTGTCACATGATCCTTCAGAAATCACTCTAATATGATGATTTGCTCCTCAAGAAACAATTCTTATTATTATCAATGTTGAAATCAGGATTCTTTGATGACTAGAAAGTTCAAAAGAACAGCAT
>SCHK01202365.1:927-11525 GCA_004124795.1 Poropuntius huangchuchieni
TGTCATATGTTTGTCGCATTAAGCCACCAAAACAACATTACCAAAAAAAAAAATCAACGTGGCTTTTCTTTACATTTTTGTGCCAGATTGCATTTCAGCGAGAGACAGAGTCTGGCTCATCTCGTATATGATGCTGCGAGTGACACTATGGCTCTGTCCCAAAACCAAGTGGACTGCCAATGTAGGCAGCTTTCCCAACGCAAAGGCTGTTCCAAAAGGTAAGATACCTTCTTTTGGCTGTTGTGGTGAAGGCAATCCCATAATGCATTTCAACAAGCCATCAATCTATTTAAAATGGTCAGTTAAGCAAAAGAAATGTCACCAACTAAAACATAATTCACTCAATACAAAAAACCATTAATAATATTATGCAATGGACTACCGTTTATTTATGTTTATTTATTTAAAATTGTATTTTATTTTTTTTACTATTCCAAATCAATCACTTACAGTATGAGTTCAGTTCAAGTTGATTGTGGAACAGAGCCAATGATCTGTTCAAAATAGCTTAAAAAAAAAAAAAAAAAACATTATATATATATATATATATATATGTATATGTATATAAACAAACACACACACACACACACACACACGGTGTGTGTGCATTTATTCGATAAAAAATACAGTAACAACAGCAAAATACTTTTACTCAATAATATTATTACATTTAAAATAACTGTTTTCTACTGTACTATATTTTAAAATGTAATTTATTCTTATAATGCAAAGCTGAATTGTCAGCATCATTACAATCTTCAGTCACATGATCTTTCTGAAATCAATCTAATATGCTAATATGCCTTCACTATTTTTAGCAATGTTAAAAAAATGTGCTGCTGCATAGAAATCTTAGAAATAGGAAAACAGAAACTGTTTGTAACATTATACATATCTTTATTTTCACTTTTGATAAATTTAATATGTCCGCGTTGAATAAAAGTATTGATTTCTTTAAAAAAAACTTAACTTTAAACTTAAATAATATGAATAAATATAAATATATATTTTATTTATTAATGACAATTTCATGACCAGCAAGCAATATTTACGGCCAGTAAATGTTCACAATTAAACTGCTCTTTTGGCAGACGTTGCAAAAAGTTAATTTTGGACCATGAAAATTACACAAGCAGTAAGGAAAACGGCAAAACAATAAGAAATAAAACAGCCTAACTGCAGGCACAAGAGAAAGGCACTTGCAAACAAAGTGCTTATTGACTGGCGTCCTTGAGTGAGTACCAGATACAGAAGCTGCAGACACGACTATTGCTCAGGAACGTTAAGTCATTAAAATAAGACCAACAGAAACAAATGAATGGACGCTTTAATGAACGCAGAGGTGCTGGGAGGGGAACAGACTGAAAGAAGCAGTCCTCCACCTCCATCAAACCATCCGTCTCTCCTGCTCGCTGCTGTGATAACCCTCCCATAAATCTGAGTGTAAATACCCACCGTCTCTCCAGCCAATGCAATCTGTCTCTCTCTCTCTCAATCTCTGAAGCTCACACACACACACTAACACAGCCATACAGTTCTCTCGCCTTGCACCCACGCAACTCTTTTACATAAATCAAACAGTGTATTTATCCATCTCTCTGCCTCTCTCTTTTTTTATGAGAGCATTTTCCTTCTCCTCACCTCTCACATTCATTCTCTGCACTTTCAATCTCATCACTTTTTCCGTCTTTCGCGATCCTAAACGTCAGACCTCAAATCTCAAAATCTCTCCTCTTGATCTGATGTTCTCTCTCCTGATGCACAGCCTCGACTGAGCTGATTTTACAGATCTTATTATGTAACACGTCAGTTATAGTCAAACATATTTTACATATTGATTCATCTGAGGCCACTGTTCTTGGTCATACTGTCTCTTGACTACGTTAAGACTACTGTAAGCAAATCATTTGTATGAGTTTTGGTTCCACTAACGGGTTTTGTGTGTGTGCCAATGGGGACAGAAGACCATAAAAATATGTCGTTGCCATGACAAACAGCAAGTATCTTCTTTTTTATTACTGTGAATCAACAATAAGCTTTCACATGTGAGTAATACCTTCGTGTTCAATTAAAACAGAATTTTGTATCATATTGTTGCACTTCACAGACACAGAATAGATTATATTCTGTCTCGGGTTTGAGACTTGAAGTTTTTACATTAATACATTAAATATAAGGATACGTTCTGAACCCAACAAAACAGTAATAAATCAGAAAATTCTTAAAAAAGGAAATAAACATATCTTATTATTATCAGTGTTGAAAAGAGTTCCACCAAATATTTTTGTGGAATTGCTACTTTAATTTTTGATGANCAAACATATCTTATTATTATCAGTGTTGAAAAGAGTTGTGCTACCAAATATTTTTGTGGAATTGCTACTTTAATTTTTGATGAATACAAAGTTCAAAAGAACAACATTTATTTGAAATATAAATGTTTTGTAACGTTATAAAAGTCTTTCACTTTCACTGTCACTTTGATCAATTTAATATGCCGTTGCTAAATTAAAAAAAACATATTTTCAAAAACACCTCCTTAATCAACTTTCAGAAGTACACTAGCATTAAAACCCACGAAACCACATTATTAATGGAGTCTTTAACAAATTACACCCACGTTGAAAGAGGCTTTTTGATGAATTTAATAAAGAATGGTCATTTTTCAGATGAAATATCAGCTTGTTATAAAGACGAGTTTCCATGACGACTGCGACTCTTTGAAGAATTGTATAACTTTTTTCTGATTTGTTATGATTGCTCTGTTGAATTCAGAATGAATGTAATATTGTTTTTCAAACTCAAAGAATTAATACAATAATATAAGACAAAACTATCAAGGAAGCAAAAAAACATGAATGTGAAACAGAATCGCTATATTTCCCACAACTGGCATCCCTACTGTTGAACAAAGTGATGTAATGCCAGTTATATAACTAATACCTGTACTGGATGCTGATTGGTCAATACAACATTTGTATGAGCTTCTTTCTTCAGCTGAAACAGTTGACGGTAGCCATTGACTTCCATAGAAGTTCAAATAGTATTTTTTCCCAATGGCTCAATGGCTACCGTCAACTGTATGGTTACCAACATTTTTCAAAATATCTTCTTTTGTGTTTAACAGAAGAAAGTAACTCATACAAGCAAATGATGACAAAATTGACCCTTTAATGATTTAACTTAGTAAAATAATGTTTTATTGAAAACTTACAGTACTAATCTTACTAAATAATAATATTTCATATATAAAACAGCCCATAAAAAATTCAATATTTTGCTATATTGTGAATACACGGTATAAATATAAATTCATTAGCCATATATTCACAATATATATCATACTTCATTGCTTAAATAACGAACTAAACTGAACATTATACAAAAAATACCAAATATATATATATGTGTGTGTGTGTGTGTGTGTGTGTGTGTGTGTGTGTGTATTTACCTTGGTGTAACATATAAATACAGTCATTCTTTAGCATAGTATACCATACTACTTTTTAAAAGTATAACAATGCAATACTTTGTGTGCAATACGTCAGAGCAAGACAGTTTTAACAAATGATTCAGCAAATACATTTACTTAATTGCAAATCAATCTCTAGTGTCCAATATGAATTGTCACACGGTACGGAAATAAACTATAATTTACTTTAATGTGTCTGGGACGGAGAGAGCATTTAAAACACGAATGAATGTTCACGCCCTTCAAGAAGCGCAGGACTTAATGGACTGAACCTGATCACAGGCCAAAGGTCACTATTCCTTTTAATTACGCCAGACTGAAAGCCAAAGTAAAGCGGGCTCGATACGTCCATTTATTTCAATTTCTCTCTCTGTCCTTTTTGATCCAAATCCAGGCTCTTTATTTGGTTGCCATGGCAACATTTTCTAGTACCTTACATTTGACTAACATGATGAAACACTGAAGTGATGGAACACAGACTCACACGCATGTGAACACGCGTGTCTCAAGACGGACGAGAAACGGCAAGTTGCATTTCAGTGGAGTTCAAACGGGCACCATCTGTTATCAAACACAATGATTGCTAAAATAAGCCCGTGTTCTGCATCTCCAGCATAAGAGGACATATTTTCTATCACACAATAATGCACTTTAATATTCCTCCCAACATAGGTGTGTACAAGTACGTGCATGTGTGGGTGAGAGCATGTGTGTGTGTGTGTGTGTGTGTGCACTTTTTATTCTCAATGTAAATCTGATGTCAAGCTGAAAGCCAGAGCTGAAGTGTGTGGGTGGAAACAGCTTCAAGCTTCAGTCCCTTTGAGAGAGACAGAACGGAAGAGAGAGAGACAGGGAGAGGAGGGGGAGCAAACATGATAAAAAGTGAAACTAATGAAAAAAATAATAATAACTGCTCAGCCTCTGATTGATATGCGTGGGGTTGGTGGCGGATCGATTTTTACGCCTAAATTGGATTTGTAATGCTGCACGGGGCTCCAACAAAACAAAGAAATGAAAACTATTTTATTTGAAACGAAGCCTTATTGAGTATTAATCTTAAACACGTAATTTTTCAGATGTTAATGTACTTTTCTTTCAACCCAGCTCAATATGCATAGACGGCTGTAAGTAATGGAACCACCTGTGCTGTAAATGATTCATTTAGTTTGAATAGCATTAGTTCAGTATCATTGATATAGTGATACTAATCATTTTATTGTTATAGTCTCTGTTTTTATTATAATTTTAGTTAAACTTTTGGTAACTGTAATTTTTATTAATTAAAAAAAAAAAAAAAGATTTCTTTTTTACCTTTCAGTTTAAGCTCTAGTTATTGAGTAAAACTAAATTAAAATTAAAATAAAATAAGTGATTGTATATTTAATTAATTAATTCATTTTTAATTAATATAACAAACAATACCAGTTCTGGATACTGATTGGTCAATACAACATTTGTGTTATGCTAAAATACAAAATATACTAGCCTTAGTTTATAATATCTTCTAGCGTATGGATTGCCCTTTTAATAATTTAGCTTAGCAAAATAATATTTTACTGAAAACTTACATTACTAAAATTAATACAAATTAAAAATAATATTTTATAAACAGCAACCACATAAAGTTTAGTATTTTTAGTACCTCAAGTTAAACTAGATGAAAACAAAAAAATATATATTTTTTAGTAACAAATAATAATCCTGATGGCTACTTTTGAATGCCTGTGATAGAGATAGTTACAGTATCTACCAGCAGGTAGATGAGCCAGTCATCTAAATGAGCCAGTCTCGACCAATGGCGTGAGTTTAGAGGCGGGGCTATCAGCTTGTTTGACAAATGGGAGTGTTTAGGAAACCTGTTTGATAGTCATTATCTGTCAGTTTATTGAGTGCCTCTAGTGGCACAAAAATTACACACTTCATGTTCAATAAAAAACGATTTCTAAGAAGATCTTTTAGTGCTTTAAGATCTTTTGAAGCTGCCAAAGAAAAAAGTGATGCCTGGAAAACCTGGAGACAAATTGCCAAAGGACTTCAGTGCATTTCTTTCCTCTATTGTCATTTTCAAGGATTTTTCTCCTCCTACAGCAGTGGGTGTTTTTATAGCTACCTAACAGAGAAGCATCATGAAACAACCTTCCAAACAGTTTTACAGACTAAAACACAGTGGATATGCATGATTCAAATGACTAAAGATCTGCGCAGTATCACATAGTCAAAATGTAGTATAGTAAAAAAAAAGGATTTGTATTATTTCAAAAGCACAAAAAGCATATGAGGTCATTTATTTTTAATGCATTTATTTTCCTAATTTNAGCCTATGAGGTCATTTATTTTTAATGCATTTATTTTCCTAATTTTATCTTAAATAAAGTCAGCTTTTAAAGTACTTTAGAAGACCATTTAAAAATCAAACAACTGTAATGTGCAGGTTCTTCCTACCTAAAGCAGAATACAACTGTAAGGGGCGGTACAATCCCTTATTCCTCCTTAATTATTCCCGTCCAGGATCCAGAAGAGTAATCTCAAGCCACCGAGAAAGACAAATTGTCCAAACTGTCCATCTCCGATCATAATCCAGTCTCGATTTTTATAAGTCACTTGCTTCTGTTTAACTTGTGAATGATTCTTCTCCTTTAGCAGGTCAAGTGTCAACAGACCGATGAATGCCCACACCATGTTTGATTGTAATCATGTGTCTATATGCGCTCTGCTTTCAGATATGGCATTGGTGCTTTTTGAGCACTAAATAAATCCAGAATCCTTTAAGTAATCTCATATGCATTGATGTACAACTCTGCAACATTTTGAGCTAATATGCCATAATTCTAATATTTAAATGTAAATCTAGCTAGAAAAAAAGTCTGGTTATTGCAATCAAATGTAGGCTATATATATATATATAATAGTAGTTTGCTTAGTTGAATACATATATTTCACTAATACTATATTTATGACTAATTAAATGTATTTACCTACGAGAATAGTTAAAAATGAATATTTACAATCAACAATTTGCACTCTATACGTATAAAAGGATGAATCCCGAGTTGTTTAACTGTTAGAATTGTTGTGTCTCATTTCTCCCCCTCGTCTCAGTCATTCTCTCCAGCCCTGACAGCGGCTGTTCCTCAGCAGAGCGCCAGATGGAGAGCACCGGGTCCCGGCGACGCTCGCCGGCGCCTTTACGCACGACCCTGAACCGACGAGCCGCTTCCCTTCTGCCTTTACTGCGGTTACCAACACCAGATCTGCGGTGAAACTCTCTCATGTTTTACTTCAGCTATTTTAGGGCGTCGTTTAGCGTTGCAATGGAGCTGTCAAGGTTTAAAACGCTCTACGGGAGAACTTTTCGGAGCATGCGCGCACATGACTAAGGCATTTATTCTAAGCTCACACTTCCATAGACAGTAAAGCACTGGCATCCGATGCGAACTCGCGCGTGTGACGGAGCCAGACTTCTCCGCAGCTCCGTGCCAGTGACACTGACGCGTAAATCCTCCTAGCTCACGGAGTTCAAACGTTCATTCTTGCACAAAACTGCCACGCATCAAAGCTCCGATTCAAACGGACGGGTCATTTGCATGAGGACTTCCAAAAGCAATTCCAAAATGGAAATCCTTCGCTTGCGGAAAAGCTGGAAGTCTTTCTTGCTGTATTCCGGTTTGCTCGCTTCCAGGCATGCACTCAGGAATACCAGCAGCAAGGCGATGCATCCTTTCCTGCAATTGTCCTTTTCTTTACTGCGCTCTCACTCACTCGAGGAGAGGAGAAGAGGGGCTGAGCTGGACAGGGGGGTGGGGGGAGAGATGGGATTTGATGGAGAGAACTTCATGTAAAAGCCTGGGGCAAACTCTCTCTCTCTCTCTCTTTCTCTCTGTCTCTTTCACTCTCTCTCTCTCGCACACACACGCACACAGAGAGAGCTCTGGTGTGTGTGTGTGTGTGTGTGTGACGCTCGCAGGCAGCCGGTGAGTGGAGAGGCTTCTGTAGAGGCAGGTTATGTGGGAGGAATGTGTGTAATTACACAACTACACAAACTGAAGACAAATGACAATGTAGATTAAACAGTGAGAGTGCGCGTACAGTACGAGCTGCATGTTAGCTTTCGCTGCGATCGTTGCTTTTAATTCTATTGCAGCTATAACTACAGTAGCAGAGATTTTTACATTCGATTCGGACCACAGCGGTGCTGTGCGTGGTTGCCGGAGCATTACGCGGTTGCCAAGGTGCTCTGAGTGATTTTCAGTGTGTTGCTATGCGGTTGCCAGGGTGTTCTGAGTCTCGGACTGGTTGCTGGGAGGTTCTGGTTAAAAGAGCCCACCCTCAAGTTTTTGTGATATTCTGATCGCTTAGAACAGTGATAGTACGGCGCTTCTTAAAGGGAAAGATCACCCAAAAAGAAAAATTCCTGTCATCATTTAACCTCATGTCGTTTTAAACTTGTATGACCTGTATGAAAGATATTTTGATTTTGAGATAAAACAAACTTTGGGGTGAACAATTCTTGTGCTTTATATATAATTATAATATAAGTAGATTTATGTATCTCTCTCTCTCTCTCTATATATATATATATATATATATAATATACATAGTTATAATATAGCTTGCTTCTATTTTATTAAATATATATATATTTAATAAAAAAAGAGAGAGAGTTTAATAAATACAATCTACATTTTATAACAATATATATATATATATATAAAATACATACACAGATTTTAGTTTCTAAATATATATTTCTATATTTTAATTATGTTTCTACTTCAACTTTATTTAATCAACTTTTAGAAGCAGCACTAAAACCTGTAAAATTGCCGACAGGGTCTGCAACACATTACACCCACACGGCATGAAAGAGGCTTTCTGACGGATTTAATCAAGAACGGTCATTTTCAAACGAAGTGCTCTGTGTAAATGATCAGCGTGTTATAAAGACATGTGTTTCCATGACGACTGCTTCCGGCTTGCAAGCCCAAGACAGCAAGCACTAAAGTTGAAGCATCGAGACAAGGCCGAGCCGGACACATCTCCAGCGGAGAGGCGTCTTAATGCATTACAGAGACAGCTGGTGCACACCTCATACCTCCCGATGATTGGATATCCACCTCAAGAACGCCACGATTGATCCAGAATGGACGTGGCTAACGTATATCCCTCATTCAAGAGCCAGAGCGTATGTGCACTTAATTAAAAGAACACTATATGTGATCAAAGCCAATTTAAAAGCCACCTGCCTATAGTGACGAGTTTTATTAAAACTTAAAGCACTACTGAAGATCCAAAGATGCACTCTCCTTTCTCTCCCTCTTCTAAATTCCTCCCCTCTCTCTTTCATTTTTCCTTTCTCTCCAGCAGTCTGTCTGCTCTATAATTATTTCCATGGTTACCATCAGCGATCTTAGGCTAAGCTCAATGTACAAATGTCTCTTTTCTCTTTCACATTTTCTTTCAGCTCCTCAATTTGCCTGACTGTGTTCGTTAGCATACAATTACTCCCTTCTGAGATGTTTCCTCTTTTAAAGAAACAGCCCGTGGCGAAGAAAGATCAGAGAGGAGATCTCTTCAGTCGCTCTGTTGTTTCTCAGAGACAGCAATGAGGTTAAACGGAGACTTAATGGAGACTTTTGCAGAGTCTGTCAACTGTGGTTTGAGTTTGAGACGTTGGTTACTGGGGTCTAGCTAGAGACAAAAAAGAGAGTATAGAGAACAGCTGGAGCTGTGTGTGTATATACATACATACATACAGGAATCTAGACAAAGAAATGACATTAAAAAAAGAGAACAAATGGAGACTTGTTAAGTATACATATACAATAAAATATAAAATATTTCTTATCAGATTCTCCCTATAGATCATACTATCTGAACTATAGTCATATTGTGAAATATACGTTTTAATAATATTTACTATTTTTATTATTTGATCTAAAAATATATATTTGATCCATATAATATAAATAAAAAAAATAAAAAATGAATTAAAATAAAATATTTATTTTATTAAAATGATTTATAATACATTTTAATACTGTAAATAATATTAAATAATAAATGTAAATTATAAAGTATTTTATTGTAATGTATTACTTATTAATATTTCTAATGGTTAAACTAAATACTGTTAATAAATTTTGAACTTAACATTAATAAATGCTGTATGCTGTATAAGTATTGTTTGCAGTAACTAATAACGTGGTAAAACTTAAGCTTCAAGACCAATTCTCAGTATTAACTACTTGCTTATTAACATGCATTACTGGCATACTGGCTGTTTATTAGTACTTATAAAACATATTAATGCCTTATTCTGCATGATTATAGATACCTTAATCCTAACCCAAATCTAAGCAGCAAATTAGGAGTTTATTGAGGCACATGTCTTAGTTAATAGTTAGAATTGGTCCTCAAACTAAAGTGTGACTACTAACAAATGAAGCCTTATTGTAAAGTGTTACCCTATTTTTATTTCTTACATATTTAGAAGAAATAAAATACATTTAAAATAAATAGCTGAGACGAAGCAAAATCATAACTGAGGACTCAATTTAGTCTCCTGCTTTGAAAGAGTAACCTCTGAGAAATACACAGTATTTTTGATTTTGCATCAGCCTGGTGCACATAACGCAATCGTGTGATATTAATAAATGCCAGTGTTTTTCCAGGTTTGATGTGAGATGATGTCTTGTATTGGTGGAATCCTGGTAACCAGCAGTGAAGCGAGTGTACATCACTAGAGTTCATGAACAACGGTTCCACCCACCTCCCCCAGTTTACCACCTACTGGGATCAACACCAAACAGCAGCCGGGCAAGACTAACAAACACCGACACACATCACACAAACACTTACAGCACTGTGTGTGTTTCACTCGCTGAGAAATGAACAATTATACACAGAGCTTCACATTTTATTGTTCAGAGACTGCGCTTATACATCTCAGGAGACTTAATGGAGTTCTCAGTTATATTAAGTACCAGCTTTGCCTCGGATGTTTCTCATTAAACCGATAGTCCACCTAAAAAAGAAAGAGATTTTGCTGTTTGCATTATTCTGTCATCTTTCTTTTTTTAACACTCATTAACTTCTTTCTACAAAGAAAGAAAGAAAGAAAGAAAGA
>SCHK01202370.1:0-11804 GCA_004124795.1 Poropuntius huangchuchieni
GAGTTCGGCAATGGCACAAACGCGATTCATTCACTTAGTGAATGTAACCGTTTTTACCGCTCAACTTTTAAACGGCTTATATAAACGCTGCTGAATAAGCCTTAAAAGTTCTCAGAGGTGCAACAGCGCATTCATATGTGTTTTTGATACAGAGTGCAAATGGCTGAGCATTTATTTGTGTATTTAACTCGATGGGAGCTAAATGAAGCTCTCTGAACCCGAAGCTGTGTGTGTTTTCCGTCTCCCCTTTTCCCCCTTCGCTCCGCGGTGCACCACACCCACTTTTTTAGCATTTTTTTAAAACTGTGGTGAGAACTAACCAGTGCTGAAACAGGGGGTTTCATGACACTTTAAAGAACATATCTTACAACACCTTGAAGAGAAATATAAATGTCACTTCTTTTTTTCTACTGGTATAATGGTTTTAATCCCGTTCTGCTCACCTGTGTGGATCTTCTCATGTCTCTGAAGCAGATACTTCTGAATAAAGCGCATGTCACACTGATTGCACTGAAAAGGCTTTTCACCTGCAAAAAATATATATAAAAATATACATTTGTGTTCACCATTTTTGTTCTTTTATATGACAATTATTCCTAAAACACATTATACCACCCACCTGTGTGAATGAAGACATGTCTTTGTAAATGGTAGTTTGTCCGAAAAGCAGCATTGCAGTGCTCACAGACATGAGATTTTGGGTTCTGGTGCCCAAGGGAGCCGTCTTCATTAATAGTGAGAATCTAACAAGATGGAGGAAATATAGTTCAAGACTGCTGTGCTTCAGCAACTCCAGAGCGGTCATAATACTTTATGTCCTGGCTAACCAATACCGTAAAAGGACTTGATAAATGTCAGTTCAGCTTACTCACAGATGTGCAATAACATTTCTATGAGTAAAAACAATCACTTCAGTAGGCAAGCAGCCTTGAAATAAATTAAATATATAAAAAAGCAAGTAGCCAAATATGCAATTTCAGGAGACTTTCAAACTCACATTAAACATTAAATTATTTTACCACCACTGCTTTGCACTGTAAAGTATCTCTCACTTAGAGAACTGGTATTTTAGAGCATAATCATCTGCATCTCTAATGAATTATAGTAAACCTTTGCAGGCGAGCGCTGCTTTCTCTTCTTCTTTTTGTGACAGTCAGATGGGTCCCTCCCTGGTTTCTTCTCCTTTTTATTCAGAATCAATGAGTCTGGCACTTTCATCTCCTGCTTTATATTTACCTAACAAAAGTAACAACAACAACAAAAATCATTAATTCAATTCATTTACTGAATTTCTCAGTTACAGTACACTTATTAAATGCATCATTTTATAATAATATATTTTTATACATTTATGTTTATTACAAAAATATAGCTATTATACGGTTTAACTCCGACATATTGGATTTGCGCAAATTTGCTGAAAAGAAATACACACTTTCTTTACCCAATATTTACTCACTGTTTTTTTTTTGTGTGGTTCATTGACAAGGTTGTTGGAACTTGCACAAGTAAAATAAATAACAGTGTTAAAGCACTGCAGTAATCACCTCTTAATCAGCCTGAACAGCTGTACACTTACTGGCATATTGAGTGTATAGTGTAATTTATGGGAGATTCGCTGTGAGAAAGCTGCTTCATCCTGTCCATCGTTTTTTACCGTCTCCTCGTGAACCATCAGGTCATCCTGGGATATCAGATCATGCGAGGTCAGGCCTCCACCTGCCAGGTCTTCATCATCATCTTCATCATCGTCATCATCCTCTGCCAAAAGGGGATGATTAGCCAAGCTCCGTTCCCCAAGTGTCATATCCAAACTACCTCTTCTTCCTCTTCCATCCACCCTTGAGGGTCCCAGACCTCTGGATGAGTGGTGAAGCCCCACAGGGCTACATTTCATAAGCATCCCCTCCAGCTTGTCATCAATGTTCATCGCTGAATGCTAAGCAGTTGAGCTGAAGCTACAGGAAGAGACAGAACCAACATAAGGATTCCAATCAGCAGTTGTGTTCACAGCACTTCCTCTCCGTCGACCTGGCTGAGAAAAACAACAAGCAACAAAACTCACATCCCCCCTTTTGACAAGCAAGAGCAAAACCTGATGATCCATGTTCTCCAGCATGATATGAGGTCAAAAATCTTAAAACAATATTTCCAGGTTGAAATGAAAAAAGGGATCTTTTCTTTTGGACCCCAGTGTTGGTCTAGCCTGTATGCACAATCAAACAAAAATAATTTTCATCACCTGCTAGGCAGAGGAAAATGACATTAAACTCGATCTGACTTGACACGTCTTGAACAGTCATTGTCAGAATTGCTACTGGAGCATAAACTAATTTAATATGGACGCATTCGTGCCTTTTCATGTCATATTCATGCTTCTACATCTCATTATGAAGAACTGACTTAAAATCGATTGCAATACATAATTTCTTACTGGTTTAATGAGGCTTATTATTTATTTATATTCAAAACTATTATCAATTTAACTGTAATGACACTATTGAATGAAAATACAAAAACTTTGCTCAGTAATGACTACTGTCAGCTATAAAACTATTTTATAGCTGAAGTTTAAGTAGTTTCACAATAATTGATGAACTTTGCAACACTGACGTTATTACTGAACAGAACTGTGATGAACAATGGCATTTTTTCTTCTGTAGATATTTTATATTTGATAAACTTCGCAACACTGACAATGTTATTTTCCTGTTTATTACTGTGAACACAATCTGAAACAATCTGTACTGTATTGTATATTTACTTAACAATAATCAATGTTATTGACCTCATAAATATTAATATTATTGATATAAATATTACAAACATACCTGAATGGGATTAATTATTAACCCAGAGAATGACCTTTACATAATTATTCTCTTATTGTACTGAGGCATATGAGCTGGTTGGCATCCTGCAGTTTTGTTATAACAGATGTCACCAGATGAGACTGCCATACCAGTCTTATTTTTATAGCATTTTCACAATATTGTTTCAAAGCATTTCAAGAGATAATTTTCCCTAAATGCACACAGTTAGCAACACAATCTTGACCGTAGCAAAGCAAATTCATTAGTGTTAAAGAAAAAAACAGAATAATTCCATATACATTGTAGATGTCAAATTATATATGACATTTCAATCATTAACCCGCATATCAAGTGAATCAACGTATGATTAAGAAATAAAATGGCCAAAGGTAAGTGTTTAATCTCTATGTATACAAACTTAATAATGCTGATGTGCATAAACTAAAAAATAAACAAAGTACATGACTGTGTTGACACTTAAGCACAACACTAACTGCCTGTTGCCACTGTCAGAGATACAGCTGCGCATTTCATTTGACGTGAGCTTAGTGAGACTACTGTATTTTCATAATGATTTGAATGTATTTTAACATATGAATGTAGTTTAAAATCGGCCTTATCTTCATCTCTATGCTGTCGTTTCACCACGCACACAGAGGCCGGACTGCAAACATTTTCACGGCTGATTGTAACGAAGACCGTCGCAGATGAAGAGTATACATACCGCATGTGTCTTCAGTGCAGCTCTGGCGGCGGGTTCGAGCCGCTCATGATGTGTTTGTCAAACTTTACTGCGATGCTGCGGCTAGCATGAGAGGCTAGCGAGCTACATTCCATCTGCAGCTGCGCAGCGGTGCATTGTGGGATCGCAGCGGACCCGCTCTAATGATCCTCAGTGACAGGACGTGTTTGCTTACTGTTTGAAATGTAAGCAATATAATAAGTGTAGCTAAAAGAGAATTACGTGAGATGTTATATTAATATTCATAATCAGATTAACCAAGATTTCCCTCAATTACTAACTCTTTCAAGAATCACGAATTTCAGGGATTTTTTTTTATCTCAGAGACTTTTGGTGTTAAACACAAGGACTCGATAGGAAAGAAAGAAATAATTATTATAAATGTTTTAAAATCCCTGAAATATTAGTTGTGCATACTATACATATAAATATATATAGGCACACACACAAAATAAATACTTTTATATACATTTGTAACATCTGTTAGATTTTAATTATATTTTATTTCAAGTCTATCTAGATACGCATATCAAATTTTATAGTCTGATTATCTCTTCAGATTGTACATTTATTTTAATGACTTTTAATTTTTACTTTAATGACTTTAATCATTTTAAGATACATTTTAATATTTTGACATTTCAAAATGATGCACTGTAAGGTTAAAAAGCCCCTAAAATAAACTTCCAAGGGGATACCCTAAAATTATGTAATAATAATAATAAATAAATAAATACAACTAAACGAATTAAATGCTAAATACACAAAAACAAAACCATTCTTCTCTATAAATATTTTTGTTTAATTAATTTATTAAATATATAAACACTCCCAGTTTCTGTTAATAAAAAGGTTAAAAACAACCAGCGTTAATTAAACCAACGACCTACTTACAAGACAAATACCACAGAAAATGTATCTATGAAGGAATATTGAATAGTCTTTGAATAATGAGGGGCTTTTAAGTTAAAAAAAAAAGTTGCGAACTACTGCCCTAAAAATAACTTGAACAGCTCAAATAGCGGCACTTAAATATAAAAACATTCATTTCTGAATTTTGCTAAATTTGATGATATTTAACTGAATAAAAAAAAGAGGAACTGGAAAAAAGTGTTCACTCATTTACCTTCTTGAATCCTGTCGTAAACCTTCAAATAAATTCAAATAAAGCATCTGACCACAGCACACTCTGTTACACCAAAGGCTTTGGTTATAAAATGTGTTCATTAGTATAACATACCACTAGAGGGAAGCATTACAACCCAGAAACAAATGGAGATTGTTCCTGATAAAATGGCTGAGAGGCTGTAGAGATGACAACAATTTATCAGTTTGAAGAAATGCACTCTTTTTACCAGTACACAGCTCATGTTACAGGATGTATTCTTTTTCAGTGTTAAAATACTTGACAGATTTAAACTTGATTAAACTTTTAAATATATTTGGTTATTTCCCTAATATACATAAGCATTCTCATACACAGTGTGTTTTCCTTATGCCTCAAACTCAGCAATTTCATATAAATTGAAATACAATCAAAATGAACTCCATAAAAAAAATCCAAATGATCTTAGACTATCAAAAAGAGGAACACAACAGGATTTAAAGTAGACATTTAATGTGACCCTCACAACATATGAAAACACAAGCCAAATGATAATGGTATTTTTTTTTATTTTAATTACCATTAGTGTTACATAATGATTTTAACAGTATATATACAAAAGGGTTATCTCTGCCCCACTCTAAACCCCCCAAAAAATGAACCAAATGACCAGGGGTCAGGCCGAGTTACACATGCAGTTCTAAAATGAGGAAATTATTATATCCTGCCTTTCCTGTGACCTTCGTATTGCTTCAGCCAGATTTAAATCAAAACACTGACCCACCCACTCATCATAACAGATGACAAATATGGCATTCATAGTGGAAGCTGCAGCAACAAAGAAAATATGCAGAGTTAAGTCTCGGATAAGGCATAAACAGCATATTAATATTTCTCAGATGAACTGAACCATATAAAGGGAGGGGATAAGTGGTCACAAACAGCTTATGTTTTTATGGCTGATTGTGCAGAAAGGTGACACACCAGCATATTATGATGAATTTATGCCACTTTGTTTGCTGTATGGGCGTCAGGGCGAATTTAGTTTGTATGCGAATAAGACAAGTTACTTTCCTTTCACAGGAAATCTGACTTTTGGTGTCCTCTGCGCCAGGTGATAAAGATCATTTTGCATGTTCCACAGAAACTGGACACGTTCCAGATGTGCGAGACCACCATTATGAGCAGGGGTGTGGGGTACGATAAAAATGGAACTGCTGGATTCACTAAGAAAAGTCACCCTCTTATTTTGCCTTCACAGTTTTAATCTGTGCTTTTGCATTTTATGATGAACTAAAGTAGTAAAAAGTTAATGAAAGGTAAAAAAAAAAAAAAAAAGGAAAAAAAAAAGGAATGATTTTAACACATTTTGGCATCAAAAAGCATAAAGGAAAAGACATTAACAAATTATAAAGAAGTGATTCCATAGTTCAAGATGAATCGATACTAATTAAGTTGTTCTTTTGTTTCTGTCTGAAGTGTTAAGTCATTGTCCGTTTCTGTCTGAAGTGTTAAGAATTGTCCGTTACCTTCACAAACTCTTGTGTAGGTCAAATTAGTGCAGTAACAAAAGTAACCAGGTCTAAAATCTGGCTCGTGAACATGGAAATAAATAAAACAACACCCCATTCATTCATTATTTGGACTCTTAAACTAGTGTAATTGATACCGATTTACACCAGAGCATCTGGTGCAAGAGGCTGACAAATGTTTAGGATTGAGAGGAAGACTTTAGTCCCCAAGGTCAGTCTCTAGGAGTGTGTGCTTTTCTGGATTGACATCTCCAAGGCCTCCTGGTGTTCTGGTTGTCGTGGCTGGAACCCTCACATCTTACTGAAGCACTCTTTAGCGTTGTTCCACACTTGAATTCCCTAAATACAAAACATGCTTGTTTTTTAATACAAGTATGAGACTTCCCCCTTGTGTCTAATCAGTAGAGACTGGTGTTTTAATTGTATTGTAATGACAAAATCTTTTTTTGCTACTCACTTTTTTGCACATGCTGATCTGCATGATGGCATAGCTGATGAGAGCCTCTCTGAGATCGTGGTCTTTCTGCTCTTTAAACCTCTCAATATCCACCCATGCACTTTTCACAAACTCACTACAAAAACAAAGATTTTTTTGTGAAATGATCACTCAAATGAAGCTTGACAAATATGGATATATCCTCAAATCTACATAATTTTAAGAAACCTCTGAATAAATACTGTTTTTAGGTTCAACTCACTCTTATTAGATGAGTTTCTCAGGGATGCAACAATATGAGCAAAGAAAGTGTATTTGGAGCATTGTCTGTATGTTTCAGAATTTCTGTATTGCCACAGAGAATAAGGCAGCAATGCAATTTTGTTGAGTAAGCTTCTCAGCTCATAAACCATCTAATTAAGTAATTTTCTGACAACATTTATTGCTTTTCGTCATCAGCAATACATAACTTTAGTTGTGTGAATAGTGCACTGCTTACTCGCATTCTGTGTTTCTTTCTTTGACCAGTTCCTCTCCTTCTTCAATCTGTGTCTCCAGCATTTTCAGCTTGGCCTCTCTCTGCTCTGGGGTCTCTTGTCCAAACAGTTTACTAGTCATTCCCTTCAGAGAGAAGGTCCGTATCGTCTACTCAGTAAAAAAAAAAAAAAAAAAGAAATAGTAAATGACACCCATTGGCTGGAGTAAGCCACACTCTTCCTCCCATGTTTATTTGCAGAAAGCTGAAATATGGACATATTTACTCCCATTTTTTTTGGCCAAGTGACCTAGCAATTATTCACATTAGCCAATCGGGTCAGAATATCTTTTGTATGTCGTCGGCTTTTTGTGCTGCTCAAATGTTTACACGCTAAATGTGTCAATGAGGTCATTCTCTACAGGTTCTATTCATGCAAACTGTATAAAACTGTTAAAAAACTTTCATGCAAACCCAACACATTGAAAAAAAATGCTTTATATATTTTATAATTGTTTCCAAATATATTTCCCTCATTCTTTTGATATGACATAAAGCCTGGTTTATGTAAATCTTGCTGGAAAGTCCCCCATTCCAGACATAAGAGGGGTGATGTGGAGTTCTCCAGTCTCTGAGTTGTGTCATATGGTCAAATGGACACTGACCCCTGTGGCGAGTTCCTCCCGCTGCTGTTTCTTAGAGGTCAGATCCTGGGCGGTCATCTCTAGTTCATACTGTGTCAGTTCATGCTTCCTACACACTGCCCTGTAAAAAAGCACATAAACCACAAAGTATGCAAAATCAACCTATAAAAGCAGATCGTCTCATTGTTTCTTAGGGAAATTGTTGAACTGTAAGCCTAGATGCCCTGCAGTGTGATCGCTTTCAAGAAAACTGGGAACCGATGGAAGTTTGTGTATTCACAGTGTACCAAAAGTTGCATGTAACTTAATCAGCCAGTGGGGGCTATCAGCTCCCAAGAGTTCAGTGAGAACAGGGCCCATGTACATTTCTAATCAACCACACTGTTATAACAGCTTGTGATTGGTATGCTTCAGATCACATTTAAAATAGTTCAGGCAAATAAATGACCACAATTCTTATTTTGAGTGAAATATCCCATTAAGATGAGGCAATGTAACAGCAATGAATATTGTACCTTAACGCATCTGCGTAGAAAAGGTACTCCTTCAGCTGATCAGCATAATGCTCCTCTTCCTCTAGAATATCATCTACAGAAGCAGCATACCTGTAACATACAAAAGTATCAGATCAAAGGACAGTTGACATAACATGTACATGAATTTCACCTAATGTGGATACAGATGTGCGTACACTACTCAGTAAGATTTTTATTTTTTAAAGAAATAACATTATATGCTATATTTGTTTTCAGCAAGGATGAATTAAATTGATTAATAGTGACTGTAAAGACATTTATAACGTTACAAAAGATTTCAATTTTAAATGACACTGTTCTTTTTCTGAACTGTCTGTTTGTCAAAGAATCCAGAATAAAATCAGCAAAATTCAGATTTGCCATCACAGAAATAAATTACATTTTTAAATATATTAAAATAGAAAACAGTTATTTGAAACTGCAATGAAATTTTACAATATTACAGTTTTTTTCCCCAAATAAATGCAGCCTTGGTGAGAAGTAGAGACTTTTCAAAAACATTTTACAAAAATCTTACTGACCCACAATTTTTTATCAATACTGAATAACAGCTATTTTATAACAGCTCTGAACATAACCAATCCAATTATGAATGTCTGAATGAACGTTTAAGTCAGAATAATCTGTTTTATAATATTAGTTGTTTTGAGGTTTTTTTTTTTTAAACTCAGTCTTACTCAGTATTTTTTGTCGTAAATAATCTTATCTTTTTGAACTTTTCAAGTTCCAAATAAAAAGTAATTTTCATTTAACTCATTGAATTACAATTAATATATAAAACACTTTTCATTGTGTTTCTAGTACCCATCTGTTTTTATATACTGTGACCATGATATTTTGAATATTTTGATGATATCAGGAATATTTTGGCCATACAGCCCACCCCTAATGTCACAAATTGGCATTCTGGTAAAACTACATGTGTTATCCTCTCTAAATGAGACGTCGAGCCTGTGGAACTAAAGCTAAATCCACAGCAGAGCCTGTTTGGGGTATTTTGAGGAATTTTGGGAATAGGTGAGCAACATGATCCATAAAACAGTTTGACAGCTGCCAAATAGGGGCTGATGATGGACAGGTTGTTTCTTTCAGTGCTGAGACTGACAGGCAGCGCATTGGGCTCTGACCTTTGACCTTTCTGCCGAGTACAGCAATCTGGAATCCATCAGAACAGACAGCAATACAAAACCAATATAGAAATGAAAGGGGCTGGTTAAAGACTCACTAAGGACACTACCGCGAGAGCATCCCTCTCACAACAACATAATCATCATCAACGCTGAAAAAAATTACCACTAAACGTTTTGGCCATGGCTCCTGGAGATTCGCACCGCAGTCTGCCTGCCAAATTAAAACCTGAGCCTCCCAAGGGCTCATCTTACTGGCTACTTGTTATGGGGGGGGCCTTAAATGGAAATCTGAGAGGATCCAGATCAATCTGGTAAATGTGTTTTACAGCTCAGTACCAGAAGCACACACATGTAGAATCACGGGAGAGTCATGGGGTGCATCTTACAGCACCTTCATATTTCATGTCCTTCAATGAGCTCTCAAAGGGTAACAGGATCTTCCCAGGTAGGAGAAATACAATCAAAACCAGCTGCAATAAAATCCTGCACTAATCCTATAAAGGTACATTAGAATGGCTCATTGCGTGTGCTGTGAACTCACGCGTCCATGTGATGGCCAGCGCTCTGCAGCCCATCTCCCATCTCTTTCTCAATGGCACTCCACTCGCTGTCCAAAACAAACAAAGACTCACATTGAACCACTGCAGCTGACCGCAGCTACACAATCACAGCCCAAAAGATTTACCCCAAAAATGCTTCTCACGAAAACAGTTTACAGAGCACATTATAAAACATGTCTGGCTCCTCCAAAATGAGGGTACTTAATTGTGACTGAACTGTGTACTGATTGCACTGTGAAAAAATCTTGAGCAACTGGTCTATTCATCAAACACAATGACTACAGTTTCAGAAAATGTTAAATATAGACTGTTATATAAAAATATATAGACTGTTGCTATATGCTGACCGCACATAAAAATTCTGATTAATTATGGAATAGTGTTAAATTAAGGGGGATTAAGTATGCCAAATTTACAAAAGTAGTTTATTGTTTTTTAAGTAATCTCTCATGCTCACCAAGGCTGCATTTATCTGAATAAAAGTATAGTAAAAACAGTAATACTGTAAAACATTACTACAATTTAAAAGTTTACTACAGTCCTCAGTGCAACATGATCCATCATCATTCTAATTAGCTGATTTGGAGCAAAAGAAACATTACTTCTTATTAACAGTGTTTGTTCAGGAATAAAGTTTTAACAAAAACATAATCAGACAATGATGGGCATATAAACATGGTCATTACATGGAAAAGAAGAGCCTGGACATACTGCAAAACATCTCTTTTTGTGTTCCACAGAAAAAAAATAAACCATACCAGTTTTGACATGACATAAATAAATTATTCATATATGAATGAACTATTTCTTCAAAGAAACATTACCTAAAGACTCTTCCATAATTTCCATGCACTTTATAGACTCCATACAGGCGATCAGCTGCTCTCTAAAAGAAATTAGTAAATGATTAGATACATGACTTTAAAAAAAAAAGACCAGCAATTTTTTATTAGATTCACTCTTTGATTGTAATACAACCAGATATATACACGATCAAAAGAATTTTGATGCAATAAAAGTTAGTTAGTGCCTAAAATCGTATTGATTTTCTTTAGTAAGGAGGGGTGCTTCTTCAAAAGTATTAAAATGAAATCAACAGCATCACTTTCCTTACAATTTTTACCCCTAATAAAACCTAACATATACAGCACTTAAATTAGGCATTTGTTGGAGTAAAAGAAATTTTTCCTGAGAGATTGAGCTGCATATTCATCTGTCTTGACTTTGTTTACACTCACCGCCCGAACTCTCAGCAGCTGCGAAATAACAGACTGCAGCTCATCACCATAGTGTTTCATTTCTGCAAATCGCCTGTGAAACACACACACACACACACACACGGGTCAAGGTCAGTTTCAGTGTTAACAAACAGCACAGCCGTATCTTTATGCATTTCATGACACTGCTTAACGCGGTTTGCAAAAATGACTTACTTGTCTGGATTCTTCACTCTGAATGTGGCATTTAAAGCCTTTAATCTTGAATCGGCCTGTAAGAATGACAAAGGCCAAATGTTGACAGACAGATTCATGTTTGGGTTTTGTTTTTTCAGATGGTGTAAAACTAAATTACAGGCACTTCTTACAACAATCTTTTCAAACGACCTAGATCAGATAAACACTGCAATATGGCAATAATATACACTAACATAAAACACTGCGGCTCTTTCGGGTTTGATCCAGAACGATCCAACAGACTTCCTGTGCCTGTTTACATAAACTACAGCATACTGATAACAGATTCTTCACCGCAGTAGCAATTCAGTTACTTCACACAATTTTTGGTAACAGTTTACAATAAGGTTCATTAGTTAACAACATTAGTTAACATG
>SCHK01202502.1:817-13534 GCA_004124795.1 Poropuntius huangchuchieni
TATTCTAAAAAATCTTGCATGGCTATATTACTGTCATTATCACTGGTCATTGCCTTTACTGTTACTTATGAATTAAAGTGTTCTTGCCTTTGAATTAAAAGTATTCATTTTTCAGACCCCAAACACTTGAACAGTAGTTTACAATGTACAGTTGCTATTCATTTTGATGCCTCATCCAGATTTTTGTCTGATCAAATGTGCATAAAGCATTTAAATAATGCTTTTTTTCTCTTAAAGGGATAGTTCACCCAAAAATGAAAATTCCATCATCATTTACCCTCATGTAGTTCCAAACCTGTATGAATTTGTTTGTTCTGCCGAACACAAAGGAAGATACTATGGAAGTCAATGGTAACACAAGCCATTGACTTCCATAGTAGGAAAAATATACTATGGAAGTCAATGGGTGTTTCGTGTTGCCATTGACTTCCATAGTATTTTTTGGAAGTATGGAAGTCAATGGCAACACAAAACAGCCTGGTTGCAAACATTCTTCAAAATATCTTCCTTTGTGTTCAGAACAAAGAAATTCATACAGGTTTGGAACTACATGAGGGTGAGCAAATGATGACAGAATTTTAATTTTTGGGTGAAATTTCCCTTTTATGTTTAGGCTTTGGGTTAAGCTTAAAGGTGCACCAAGCGATTTTTTGCCAAACAATGTTGATATTTGAAAGCACCAAATCAAACATGCCCATACATGTACGTACACAACCCTGGCATAACAACGATCGTGGAAACAAGCAAAGATGACAAACAAGCATATTCAAACAAAAGCTAAAGTTGTGTGAAACAATGCAAAATCTATGTTTCTGACCTATCAAGAAGAAACAACACAACCTCTGCAACTGATTCAAGCCCTTCTCGCTCCTTGAGTTTCTCTTCACCACTGGAAAGCTGCGCCGATATTTACGCGGGTCCTTCCTCTTGCCTCTTTCCTTCTTTTTAATGTTTTGTTCCTCTGATATTTTCCTCTTTTTTATCTTCCAGTTCTCTCTATCTATAGTCGATCTGCTAATATCCATCCTGTACACTCAAATTGAGCACTCTATTCTCTCTACACAAGACACGCCCCCTTACTGCTGATTGGCTGCAAGTGTGTTTTTCAAAAAAATTGCTTAGTGCACCTTTACGCTATAATAAGTTAACCAGTACTTGAGAAACAGAAGACATAAATAGGAAGTGCCTATTTGTATGGCATGCTTGTATGTGTGTGTGTGTGTAACCATACCTCTGCCTTTATGCGGTTGTCTCCGTAGCAGAGGTGCTGTATGTACGCTGCAGCATTGGCCTGGACAGAAGGGAAATGATGCTGCAGCATTCGGATTACCTCTGGCAGCTCGGGGTCTCTCCAGGCAAACTCCCTAACCCCCCAAACAGGCACAGAGAAAACAGATGTCAAACACACATACAAATATGAAAAATGTCCACATTTGACAAATAAATGTTTGCAGATTTGAATAAAATATACATAATTACTTGTGTTTACATGTTGCATCAGGACAAACAACTAGCCGCATAAAAAAAAAACAGTCCAGCTTCAATTTTTTCCTAATCGCATTTGTCATTAAAATATGCACTGCAAATGTGAATGAGCACTCAGGCGATCTGGTTTACATTTTCTGACAAGCTCTTTTTCTGTCTGCAAAATAAACATGCCCAGAAATATGATTACAAAGCAACATATGCACAAAAGCAGTGGAGGCTCAACAAATCAAATAATTTGGAATAATGCAGCAAAAAGGGAAGATACACGCTGGGTTTCATTTACATGCAAAGTTTGCACGTTTTAAATGTCAGTGACTTCAAATCTGGCCATATATCAGTTTTGAAGCTTTCTGCCATGTTTTTGGAATCACTGAGTTCATCTCTTCACCTGGGATCTTTGTGAACACTGTCTATGGAAGGCGAGCGTGTGACGGCATTGTCGACGGCAGCTGCATGTCTGGTGTAGTTCGGGTCGGATTGGCGGTAATGAGCGGGACGATAGGTGTCAGAGTGCGTTGCCATGGAGCCCACTGAGAACAACCCTCGCTGGTACCTCAGAGTGCTACACTGACTAGTGGTCCTTTGTAAAGTACCAAACCCTGAGTGAGAGAGTGAGCAGTACAGACATTGTTAAGATTAACACTGTGGAAATGTCAGAACTCATTTACCGAGTTTGCAAAGATAGCAGTGGTGCATGAAGGACATTCGTCACATACCTGTATTGTTTCTGGAGATAGCGCTCTGGGAGCCGTGTGTGGGGCTCTGGTACAGAGGGTTCTGGAAGGTTCTGTCTTCATAGATTGGCGTGACGTGGCAGTCAGGGGAGCGAGCTTCTTGGCCTAACTGGCTGTTCTGACTATAAGAGGTTTGCAAGCCTAGATGAAGATCAGAGATTTACAATGTCAGAGATTACAGTGTCATTTCAGTAAATTTATTGAAGGTTTTTAACATTTTTAATCATAGTTTAATATAGTTTTTATTTAGTTTTAGTACTTAAACTAAACTTGGCAACCAGCTGAAATAAAAAGGGCTTTTTTATGTCTTATTTCAGTTCACGTTTATTATATTTCAAGTAGTGCTGTCAAATGCGATTAATCACATCCAAAATAAACATTTTTGTTTGCATAATATGTTTGTGTTCTGTGTATATTTATTATGTACATATAAATACACACATGTATTTTGAAAATATTTACATGTATTCACATAATTTATATTATAAATAAATACATTTAATATATATAATTAACATATTCCTCTGAAATATATACATGCGAGTGTATTTCTATATACGTAATAAATATAGTACATATCCATTTATTATGTAAACAAAAACTTTTATTTTGGATGCGATTAATCATTCGACAGCACTAATTTCAAGTAATGAAAATATCTCTTATGGTTTTAGTTTTAATTTATTCAGTTATATACTTGATTTCATGAGTTTATACACTAGTGGGCAAATGTTTTGAATGAACATTCTTTAATGTTTTTAAAAGGAGTCTCTATTGGTCTTTAAGGTAATTAAAATACAATACAAACAGTAATATTGTGAATTATTATTTCAATTTAAAATAAATGTTTTCTATTTTAATATATTTTAAATGGCATTATTCCTGTGAAGCTAAATTTTCAGCAGCCATTACTCCAGTCTTCATCTAATATAATTGGTGCTAAATTATCCTTATTATCAATGTTTTCTGGCTTAATAATTTTGTGGAGATTTCAATACATTTTTTTTTCCAGGATTGGCTGTTGAATAGAAAGTTCAAAAGAACAGCCATTTATTTGAAATAGAAATCTTTTGTAACTTTGTTCACGTCTTTTCTGTCATTTTTGATAAATTGAAAGTCTTTTCTGAATAAAAGCATTGTTTTTGTTTATGTTTACACATATTACAACAGAAAACAGTTCTTTTAAATTGCAATAATATTTGAAAATACTCATTTTAATTTACTATTTTGAATCAAATAAATGAAACCATGGTGAAAACAATAGACTTGTCAAAATAATAGCACAATAGACGTACTAAGCTTATCAAAAACATTTAAAAAATGTATACAATATTTCTCAGCACACACACACTCTACTGAAAGGATCAGCATAGACCAGATTGAATTCTATCAAGGCTAATTTGTGCTGATTAGGTGTTGGACTATCTAGTGAAATTTTTGTTCATCAGCAAAACCAGTCTAGCAGCTGTACAACTCCATAACGAAGACTTTCGATGTGCTTCACTAGGCAAATGAAGCTCTCAAATCTTCAAGTGGAGATGTAAGTTGTATTTTATAAAAACAATCTGCTGTAATTAACCACTCCACTGGACTTTCACACCTTCAGATGTATCTGTGAGAGATAATGACCTTGAACAAGAACGAGGCGTATTCTGCAGCAGCTAAGAGCATGAGATAAAAACGGTTTTATACTGAAAGAAGGCACTACGTTATGATACTGTTAGTGACGTGAACGTCAGTACGCCTGACACAATCAGAGATCCGCATACAATTAATTGTGCAATTTAGATGAATTAGCCAGAGGTTTCAGCCTTTCTCCCACACATGATTTCATGGAAAACAGGATACAATAGATTTGCTCATGAACGCCTACCCAAAATTGCATACCCAATTACCCAACTCTAGGAGCATAATTACTGAATCTACTGACAAACCTTGTGAATGCTTGTACTGACATTGTACTGCATGCTCATTAGCGTATAATAGTTTTAAGAGCTGTAGGGCACGTATAACCACGCAACCTTGTGAGACTGACATTCACAACCAGAGCTTTCAATGGAACGCATCTGACCACAACCTAGTCAGAAACATGAGCAGACAAACTTTGATCCTGCCTTCAATCTATCATCTGACTAACACTCCAGTCCATATATTGACCAGTTTGATTAATTAGGCAATATTTGGCCATTGTAAGATAATTGCATCAGCTGATAACCATACTTACTTGATCTACAATGTTAGCTTAGCTTGCAAAAACATTATAATTTGGTAGGGCTGGGGGAAAAATATAGACACTCATCCTGAATGATCTTGATAGCACTTCTTAAAACCCAAAAGACTTAAACTGCCTTTTTTATTTCCTGAATGAAAATGTTTCTTTACTTTCATTTTTGTTCTGCAGAATTTGAATCTTCAGCACCATTAAAAAAAAGAGTGTGAATATGAGTTGGCAGTTGTACTGATGTGAAGGACATTTTTTCTTGTGAAATAATTGCTAGAACAGTGTTAATGGGCTGCAAGCAAAAACAATGCAACCATTGTAAAATCCGGTTCTTTATACTGAATCAAAAACATACAGCGAAGCCTGATTCTTCAAACAAATGACTCTTTAAAGTCGGTTCTTTTCATGAATTTCAAAAAGGTACCAGTCTGAAAGACTTTAATAATGCTGTAGAGTTTACAGCACCTGCAAATAGATTTAATTTGTAAGCTGGACACAGACAGTAAACCAAAAATCACAAAATCTAGAGCTTGAGGATCAGAATCTCAAAACCATGGTACAGTGTAATAATATGGTACGAAATGATTACCACAGTCAAATACTCTAGTATTTCCATGGTCCAAGGGGCTTAGTTATACCATGGTACTTCATGTTCAAAAGAATAAGCAAATATCCGTACTCTGCCTTTATACTATGACTGAATGTTGAGTCAGTGTAACGTTAGCATTGAAATGCCTCAATTGGGCTATCAAAGGACTTTCCTCAAATGTCAGTCCGACACCAGCAATATAATAAAGCAAAGTGTGAACCGAACAAAGCTGCATGGCTCACTGGTTTGGAACAGCCATGCAGAATTCAGTGAGTTTGTCTTTCATAAATTTCTAATCACTTCATACATCTCCAAATTCAGCAATAGTTCTTTCTGAAGGGCCTGGAGTTAAAAGTGTAGTTTTCAAAGGTTTTACATCATGCATGATCTACAGAGAAATACGGCATAAATGGGGCAGTGGGGCACATCTGAGAAAGTCTCCCACAGAGCCAGAATGTGAGATTATCATCGGAGTAATCCTACAAAACACTAGAGCACACAATCATAAAGATATGTGCGCGCGCACACACACACACACACACTTACAGTCAATATCCATGCAGCTCCGGTTTCATGTGGATGTTTATTGCAGATGGAATTGAGACTGTAATACGATTCCGAAACAATATACTATACAGGCCCTATATTAATGCATCTCAGCACTTTCAATTCACAAACTCATATGCGCACACAGCATCTCATAATCAGAGTGTTATGATTATTCGGGTAGGAGCAATTACTAGGAATCTTTTTTGCACTTTTATGAGAACCAATTTGTGTCAGTCCCTCTGAGTTTATGTCCAGAGATATGTGAAGTTTTCTTTCTGTGGCTTTTATAATTGAGATTTTAACAGACAGTATACATTATGTCAGAGACTAAACTGTGAAATGTTTAATGAATTCTTCACAATTTTTTCCAAGGTTTGAAAATTCACCTCACGAGAGGATTTTCAGGAAAGAAATACCTTCTTAAACCAGGAAAGATTTTATAATCCGAGCCAAACAGACACAGATAAGTGACAGCATTACTAATCCTTGTATAATATAGTGCACATACAACGCTAAGAAAGTTTCACACATATTCAAATCTGTGTCCTTAAATCCGTAACTTTTCAAGAGTGGTGAAGAAAGTGTGTTTGATAGAGTTTTGGCTGGTCAGGATAAAATAGAAAATCATTTTATGGATTTAAACTTTATGGAAAAAACTTTTATGAATCTGAAAATTGTTGGTTGCTTCAAGTCAAGTTTGGAATTAGTACATTTTTTGTATGTTTTTACAAAAAATTTATTATTCTCGTATCTTATGCATTTGAATTAATATTTAATTAAAATACAATACAAACAGTAAAACTGTGTAATGGAAAAACTCATATCCTTAATAATAATAAGACAGTTTGTGTGTAACCCACCTGTAAGGCTATCCGGTCTTGAAAGGACCATCCTCTCAAAGATGTCATATGCCCGAGACCCAAAGGAGGAATGAGTGCTGTCATATGCACGTGTATCGTGCTTCCCCAGGGTCCCATACTGCTGAGGCTGAGCAGTCATACCGGCCCGCAGGAGCGTTGGTGACCCAGACTCTGACCCCGTTCCATTTCCATGCCGTCCCAAGTAGCTGGAGTGTACTGGTTCGGGAGCGTGGCTGGAGGCCGGAGGCAAGGTGGTGCCAGGAAATATACTAGGTAGAGGACGGGGCTCTGAGACAATAGGTGAGCCATAGGGGCTCCCGAGAGAAGTACGCAGAGGCTGGCGAGACGCAGGCGGGGACGGGGTGTAGAGTGGGGACGGGGCACGAGAGGGAACTGAACTGACACGCCTCATGACACGGCCACTGCTGCCCATCTGAGAAACAGATTACATACAATCAAACACTAGAACGAAACCAACATACATACAAACTACACTGTGATAATACCGTTATAACTGAAATAATCAAATGGACTTTTATTTTTTAAAAATACTATAAAATGAATGATACATCAGGATTGAGATCAGCTTAGGACAAAAAAGGAAGGAAAACTTAAAATACCCTTTTACGGGCTCTATACACGGACACTTCCTCATTTAGCCTCAAAATTAAGCACAAAATTAAATCTTGAAGAAGGGTCACACAGGAGGACAAAGCAATTATGATATGATCCACCTTTACCATAGGTATTTGAAACTTTAGGAACTCATTATAATAAGTTTTATCAGAATATTATTAAATGTTAAGTTAACAATATGCATAATACACTATTATACAGAATATACTATAATTTACTAAATAACAATATGAAATTAGATATAATAAATTTCACAGAACAACACTAAACACTATACTAATGTTTGTGTGTCTAGATTTTTGCTTTCAAACGTGAAACCTAGAGAACTTTTATTTTCCAGAAAACAGGAAGTGCAATAACTTCTATTTTGTTGACAAAAAACGATTCTCATGACTAATTTGGGAAGATTTGGGTTTTCAAATGTAAGTTATAAGCGACCAAAAATCACAGCTCTTGTAGATGTGGAGGTCGTTTGGAACGAGATTTAATGCGAACCAATCCGCTCTGAAAACAGCGGATAGTCGCGTGTAGACAAACGCAGCGCCGCGCTTCACTCTGTTAGCGCGTCAGACTACATGTACTATTTGCTACATATTTATGTGATTGCAGTCTTTGTGATTTGATAATCGCACAAGACGCCGAAGAACATTGTTTCATTTTCTAGCAAACTCATTTGCCAGTATTTGCCGCTGGGGTGTTGGATCCGATCTGAGATCCAAAGGGTTTCACGCACGCAGCCGATAGATGGCGCCGCTAGCTCTTATACAGTGCTGCCGGAAGCAGTCAATACATGCAATATATTTGAAAACGCTGCACAGTTTGTTTAGTGATTGTGAAAGTTCATTCCGACTTTTCATTTCGGGAAAAAATAACTTATCTGATAAAACAGCACATACATAATTTAAATTTAATGACATCTTGAAAAGCCTTATAACCTATGCAAAGTTAAATTAAGCAATTTATCTCTTTATGTATTTGCGTTCATACCTGTGCTGAGGCCTGTCCTTCAGCCCTAGAACTCATGGCGAGGGTGGGGCTTCCACTGGGGGCGGAGCTTGTCGACTGGGACCTCCCCTCTGATCGTCTAGGCGTCACGGTGTTACTATAGTAACCACTCACCTCCTGATATCCACTATCTGAATACGAATTCATTTGAGTCGAGCTGCGTGAGTTCGGCGCAGACCCTGAGCAAAGGAAACAGCAAGGCACACCAGAAAAATACTGAGATAGACAAAATATTTTCTGTTCAGAAACAGTAAAAAAAAAAAAAAAAAAGTATATTTGACCTATGGATTGCTAGGTTAAATACAACCTAAGCTCTATCGATAGAAACTGTGGCCTGATGTCGATTAATTAGTAACGGCCCGTCTTGAGACATATTTATATTCGTACTATCGACAATGAACATAATCAGGTTTTAATACCAGTTTTACTGCAATGTCGGAAATTGATGCAATTGATCGTTCATGTGCAGCTGTATTATGTTAACAGTCACTTATGTCTCATATTAATCTAAACAGGACAAAAAAACATGTTCTTTAGTTAGCGTTAGCATCGCTGCTGCTTTCGTATTTTAAGTAGATAGCGCAATGTTTTTAGAAGCTGCACTGCCATCTATCGACGTAGTTCAGTATGATCGTCTCTCGGTTGTATGTAAATTAAATTAAAAAGCGACCCACACAATTATTAATTCCCTTACCTGTCCAAAAACATCACACGCATCATAAAATCTTTCCACCCTGTCTATGCTGTACCTACGTTTGCGCTCGTTTTTGTCCTTGTCGGTCTTTCTGTCTTCTGCCTTCGGTCGTAATTTAACGTTACAGGTAAAGTACTGAATCTCCCGTGTTCCATTGTCTAAATTTCGCTTTTGCGTCACCAAACAATACTAAGCTACCAGCGAATCTACAGCCAATGAGCGTGAAGATAGGTTATTTCAACATGGCGAACATTGAGAGGGATGACCCGCACCATGTATAGGCTAATTAAAACACTTTTATATAAAGTTATTATGAGCACTGTGAATGTACACAACTGAAATGACAAAACATTTCTTTTGAGCACCAGGCTACTTAATGCTCCTTTAAAATGTAATCAAACATTAATATTTGCAAGAAAACGAGGATAAGAATCACTGCTTTTAATGTGTTTATTTGTACTTTGATACTGACTGTTGAATAATTATTTGAGTAAAAATAATTATTTTATTTTGACTGGTTTATAATGACATTAATATTTAATTATTTAAATAACGGTGTATGCTCAGTGAGAGTTATTATATTTATAGGTACTGGTATCATCTACTTACATCTTGGCGCTGTAAAAGCCCTAATGTACACAGTAAATCTCTTAAAAGTAGAAGCCTACCAGGCTAGCTGTAGATCACATTAAGTATAACCATAGCACCTTAACACAGTCAGTAGTACCATAGTGAAAAGACGCCATGGCACTGAATGGAATAGTATTTATATAGTACTCCAGTCCAAAGTATTAAAAAAACTTACTTTATTTATTTATTTATTTCAAAGTTCCAAACCTTTTACCAGCTACAAATTAACCTATTTGCTTGCTATACTGTGTGCACAGTCATAAAAAGACTTAACTTCTGTACATGTGAAAGTACTGTTTGCATGGAGCAAACTTCATTAACAAGTATGACATCAGAAAAACATAACCAGACTTTCATCCACCTATAAAAGCGGTCTGCTTCAAAGGGATTACAAAATGTAATTAGCTTATGAAATGCAAGTGCATCCCAGCTAGGTTTCCAATGTAGGTGTATAAAGACTTTTTACTGTTACAAGGAAGCATTAAATTTGTCTAAAAATGACAGTAAGGACATATACAATGTTACAAAAGATTTGTATTTCAAATAAATGTTGTTCTTTTAAACTTTAATAAATCAGCATATTAGAAAGATTTATGAAGAATCATGTGGCACTGAAGACTAGAGTAATGGCTGCTGACAATTCAGCCTTGCTTTGTCATCATACTAAACTGAAATTGTAATTTCACAACATGACTGTTTTTACTGTATTTTCATCAAATAACCGCAGCCTTGGTGAGGATAAGAGACATCTTTCCAAAACATAAAAACATCTTAACAGTAGTGTATAAACTGAGAGACACACTATTTGTTGTGGTAATCAACAGTAGGCCACAGATGCTGCCCATAGATCTTTAGTTGTATTCAACTTAGAATATTGCATAAAGGCATCAGTATAAATTTAAATTGTTCACATAGAAGTGACAAAAGGCAATATGGAGTGTGAATGAACAGACCCTCACTTTCACGCAGGGAGATCTGTTCCAATTCAGGGGAGTAAAGTAACCCCTGACCTCTGACCCCAAATGTGGGCGAGGAACAACCATCCGACGGCTTAGACACACCTGCACCTGAGGATTCTGATGACCAAATGGTTAACACACAGGTTTAAGTATTTGAGAAAACGATCAAGATACAGTTACCTTCATCCCTTGACATACTTAGAGGGAGCAATAACCTAAAATAGGCCATCATTTACCCAAAATAATAGCCATTGACAGATCATGTAAAATGCTTTGCGATTTTCACAGATAAAAAAATAAAGTGTCTGGTCTATTGTGTTTCCGTACTTTCTCACACTAAGAGATAACAATAGGAATTAGAACTGAAGGATAGAAAACAGTTTTAGCTGCTCCGTAAAGATTTGGAGAGAGAAAAAGAGATTCCAAATGTAGTTCAGTGGAATAATTCATCGGATATTGTTCATTAGGTTGGGTGACCAGATCACAAGACCACAGTCTGATGTCTTTTTTTAGAGCAGAATAAAAAGAAACAGCCCAGAACCCACAACACAGTGTTTGTTAAGAGTGAAAGAGTTCTTGGCACAGTTCTTGTGCTATCAATGTTACATTAAAAATACCAAATATTACGATATAATATCGTACAATAACATAGCAAACATAGTGCAGCTTTGGGATACTGTAACTAAACCATAATACACTGACAAAAGATGGGTAAGGAAAATATTTACACTCATTTACATTCGAATGTCCTCTAAATTCTTCAGAGAGCCTTGAGTACAAAAATCAGTCACCTTAACCATCTTAAGAGTCATCGTTCCAAGCTAGACTATGTGATCTGTGCTGTATGTGGGTGACTGCAGTGCTGTCTAAAATGTCATAGTTCTGCTTACTCTTATTTACAACAGGTGACAAGAAAAAATAACAAGCAGAACAAGAAGAGTACAAGACAAAAATACCTGCAGATCTCCACAGAAGAGACTTCTCAGAAGAGCTGGAAAAAATGACGAGAAAAGAAAAAAGAATAAATGAGAGGAGAACAATGTCACGCACGGTGCGCAAAGCATCTGAGGCATTTTATGAAACGAGTGCCTTTTTCAGTTTGTTAAGTTGATTTAAAGTAACTTTTTAAAAAAACAGATCAATATTGTGTTTAAGTGGTAATATATTATATATATGGCATTAATTAATATATGTTTAATTATGCCTTCAGAAAAGTAACACAGTTGACAGTTTTACAGTGTATTTTGACATATTGTGCTTTAATTAAACAGTCTTGAGTTCAAGGTTATGGAGCTAGAAAATGTTTATTAAAGAGACAATTTTATACTGGTGTTAAATATACACTTTTCAATCATCACTTGCTTTCTATAAAAATCATGGTAACAGGGCGTGCATTTTATGATCACTCTCACTGGTAAACCGAACAAGACATGATACAACACTATAAACTTTAAAGGTGTATTCAGTAATTCTTTAGCTATAGTGATTCTCCAGTTCTCCCCATTGGAAAAGCACTATAAGTGTGGCTCATTGTCTAATTTTACACTACACTACTAGTGTATCTAAACAACGAAAGCCAATGAGCATGAAGATTTTCTTAAGACATTTGCTTAAATACCACAAATCAAGTCATTTTAACACGACAAAATATACTGAGATGGGTGACCCACGCTATGCATAATTAAAACACTTTGTATAGTAAACAATTATGAGTACAGTCTTCATCTCATGTGGATCTACACCGTGACTCAGATGACTATTCACAAAAACACAATTTATTTCTTAATGTTCTTAATACAGATTTGGAGAAATGTACTTTCTCACCAGTGGATCCTCTGCACTGAATGGGTGCCGTCAGAATGAGAGTACAAATAGCTAATAAAAACCTCACAATGTGAATGTCACAGTGATGTGAGTCCATAATCCACAATAACGCTTCCCTGCAGTGAAAAAATCCATCCCCTGTTGTCCTCTCACATCAAACTGTTCGGGACTGTTTTCACATGTAATATGGATCTGTGCATATTTCTCTCCTAATTCGGACAAGATGACTTTTTCACTGGAGAAAGCATATTAAGGACAGAGGACTCGTATTTTAGCCAGAGTCAACATTCTGAAACATAGCTTTTCACTTTACAATATTTTAAAATTTTTTTTTAGCTGTTTCAGAACACTTATTCTGACGGAACCCATTCAATGCAGAGGATCCACTGGTGAGCAAGTGATATAATGCTACATTTCTCCAAATCTGTTCCGATGAAGAACTGTGAGACAATCAGTTGGATTTTAACAGAGATTCACAGCATTAATGAACACTATCAGTCTTAACAACATTTGTAAAGATGAAGATCT
>SCHK01202573.1:0-11506 GCA_004124795.1 Poropuntius huangchuchieni
AAATATATATTTATCATAATATATTTTATTTATTTATTTATTTATCTTGAATTTATTTATCTTTTTTTTTTTTTTTACATTATGCCCTATCTAGTGATGGGAGAAATAATAGCTTTGCAGAATGATTCACTTTATAAAACTCAAAATGCCACAAGCTAGTAACGCCTGCTTGTCAGAACATTGAATATGCAGATAAAATTCAGCTTAAACAGATAAAAAACACTTTACAAACCAAATGCAAGTGTTTTATTGAAATTGCAATCTATTAAATGTTAACAAATGAAGTGTCAGTATAACATGTTATTTTAATAATTTGTCGGGCTTGTTTTGTGTGTTTTATGGAGAGCTTTGTTAATCAAGCCAATAAGAGACTAATAACTACAACTCTTATTTTATTACACAAACGTGTCATTAAAAATGTCTGATCTGAGATCATGTAAAAACCATGGTTTGTTGGTTCACAAATATCATCAACGCAAAGCAGTGACCACTGAAAATTTTCAAAAACAACGTTTAGACATAACAAAGCCTCATTTAATGAAATCTCAAGACTTTGGTAGTTTGATGAACACTCTAAATCACTGGTTTGAAACAGATGATTTGCAATAGGTTCACAAAACAGTGTTTTGAAAGCATCTCAGGTGCAGGAGGTTGTAGTCTTAAAGGCCTGGAGAGCTTCGAATGCGGTTTCATTTGTTTCAGGTTTTTTTGTGTTTTCTAGATGGGTATGCCGAGGGTAATGTTGTCTGACTTTGTGCAACGTTTGATCTCCGTCGCTGCTCTAATGACTCCAACAGCGAAACGCAACGTCGACAAGAAGCCTCTGAAGCATATTTAATGTGAAAGGACGGAAAAATGAGGACAGAAACATAACGAAAGCTGAAATATGAGAGCTTGTCTCTGGGCATTTGCATGGCCTTTCTCTGTCTACCGTATCCATTTGAGCACAAACAACAACAGCAGCCTGTCAAAGTGCAGCATGGTATGCAAACACTCTAGCATTATGGGGTATTATTGTTCAGACCCTGACAGATGTTATACCATCAAATGAGGCTGTCTTATTTTTTTGTTCTGTCGAGTATCTCGTTTTGATCAAATGCGATTACACTGGTCGTGACACATATGGTTGTACTGGTCCCAGTTCTGTTGGTCCTAATAAGGAGGATGTAATCCCCATTTCATCTGTTCTTCCCTAATGGGACGGATGGGGGTCGGCTTGGGATTTGCCTGCCTGTTCATCTGATGTAATGCATCTGCAACTAACCCGACCCCTGACCGTGACCACCGCCAAAACGTGAAAACTGGATGAATTTAGCAGACCAGACAGACAGACAGACAGAAAATGACATCTGACAAGACAAGAGAGTGAGGGAGAGACTTTGTTTGTGGCGCTTTGTGTAGTTTTTCTGTTTTCTTTCATCTCGGTGCGCCCACTATCAAACCCGAAAGAAGTAAAGGAACATAAGGAGGACGAAAAGAAAGGACTTGAGATTAAAGGGGAGGAAAATAACAACAGTATGTGGATTACAGCAGATTTGTGTGAGGAAAGCATGATAGCCCGTCTCATCCTTTTATCGGCTTGACTGAGATTGCACGTCATCTTAAGGAGAGAGAAAAGGAGTGGACGAGAGAGCATGAGAAAGAGAAGGAGAGAGAGAGAGGGAGGGCAGAGGAAGAAAATCAAGAGGTCCCATAATTAAAAAAAAAATAAAAAATGTATTATTGTTGTTGTTAGTATTAGTATTAGTATTATGTTAACTATATAAATTATAATTTCCTATAATTTAGAAATTATATTATGCATAAACAATGTGTTAGTTCTTAAGACTTTGGAGGGCAAACATTTTTTTTTATTAAGCAAATATTCTTGTAAAATAAGTTTTATTGTTCTCAGTGTTTATATGTTGTATGCACTGCCTTGATATGAGAATATACATAAATACATTTTATTTACATACTTTTAAAAGAGGCATGTGTTCCTGCAAAGATAAAGCTAATAACTGCAAATGTATCACTATGTAACCATAGAGTGAAGTTATAACACTTTAAAACCTCATTTAATTGAAGATTCTGTTGGCTGATTTAGCATAGATCTGCTCAGTGTTTGCAGTATGACTCAAAAATATATGCTGTACGATACAGAAGGATCAAGTAAAGTGTCACCAATTATTCTCTTCTCGCTTTGTCATTATTTTTGTGTTTCTGGAAGCTTCTGAGTCCATTCTCAGTCAGTCCAGAGCCTCGCTGCCAGCCCCGTAGGCCTGTGCCAACAATATAAACATTTTAGTGACAAGGACGGTCGACTGTTTACTGACGAAGCAAAAGTGTTACTGGCACAGGCCACTGTGTGTGTGTGTGTGTTAGAAGCTGAATGGTGGAACGAGCCCCTAGTGTGTAGGTACTTCTGAAGCAGCCCCCTGTAGATCCTGGACTGCAAGAAATAAATCAACGTTTCACCTTTTCAGTAGAGACCCAGATTTCTGATGTATTTAAAGTCAACATGAAATGCTATTTGCAGCCTATTTTGCTTCTGTAACATGACGTATTTCAGGGTAAAACAGGATATTCAACAAGTCTGTAGGATTGATCGCAAACAGTGACCATTCCATAGCAGATAGGATCCAGACCTGAATGCTAGCTTGAAGAACAAAACCTAGTAGATTAATGTTATAACACTGATTAGCATTGCTGTTAAATCAAGTTGTTATAGATGGAAAGAAGAAGGAAAAAAAACAGACCTCCAGAAAATATTGTCCAACTCAAAAGGTCAAATTATTGGACATTGTGTTTAATATAGGCTACAATATTTTCCATTCATTCATTAAGCCAAGATGCAGAAAGGGTACAGCTAGTCAAATTAATTCCAAAAGATTGATTCCAAAATCCTTTGTTTTTGCCCCTGTCTTTAACAGCAGTATAATGGAGAACAAAAGCAGGTGACCCTACATCCTACTCAGGTTAGGTTCATGTAACAAGACAGTCAAGTAAACCAGTCCAGTGAATTCATTAAGCAGGTCAACACTCTGCTAGCATGTTTCAGTGCTATTGAGAAGCAAGAAATACTATTATCTGAAAAGATAGAGCCGACAAAAGAGAATTGTGGGTGCTTCCTTGGCATTGTGACGTTCCCTTAGGACTCATGTAACTCAAATCACATTTATGTCTGTGCACACAAATCAATCGCAGCAGGAAGCACATGTTAGGCATGTGCAGACAAACACATGCTCACCCACAATCCTAGTTTTCTCTCCCATGGTGTCGTTCTGCCACAGCAGGAGGATCAAGATTCGATCAAGTCTACCTGCTGCTTCCAAAACCCCTGAGTGGCGGTGCTCCAAACATCCCAGCGTTCTGGATCAGCCATGCCCTCGGCGGTTGTCCTTGCACCATGTCCCCCCCATCTATGTGCCAGCCTAATACACACCGTCCTGCAGGGACTAGCTGCCACATGCATGGGAAATAGTGCCAGGCGTGCGGTCAGACTAAAAGTCCTGGCATGGCCCCCGTAAACAGGCCCCCTGTGTGTTGGCATGACCCGTTGTGCCAGACCATCTCTACCACCTGGCTTGCCGTCTGTGGCTCTGGTCTGACAAAAAGCAGTCTGACAGGCATATAAAGACAATAATGTTTCCCCTCTGCTATATCCTTATCTGAAGTTTAATTTCTGTTAGTAAACTATAGTACTTGGTGTTTGTCTTCGTAGTACTTTAGTCTTGTGTTAAATTATGCATCTTATCTGGGCAACAGTTGCTTAAATCATTCATATGAAGCTGGATATGGGATGCCAACATTAAAAAATGTCAGTTTTCAAATGTTGCAGCATGTTAAAATGAGGAATTATGTGAAAATTAGGAATTTCCAGCAGATCAGCTCTGTCCTGAACCTTACAGTGATCCCAATTGCTAGAACAACTTTTTTATAGGTACTCTATTCAGAAATGATTACAAGTCACTGTATATTAATTCTTAATCTATTAATAATGTAATATTAAATATTAATATATATTTAATGAAAATATGTTAATTCATGTCTTTTAAGTTTCACATCACATCGCACATGATAAGAGCTAAAAAATAGATTAGAATTGATAACAGATTAGCGTTTAGCAAGGAGACGGGATCTTGGACGACACCAGAAAAGTTCAGAAAGAGCTTTTTTCCAGTTGTATTGTTGTAAATGGTAGTAATACAGATAAAAGAAGGAAAGCTGCAAATAGCAAATGTGGCACTTGGAAAAGGCAATTATAGTGCAATTTAACACATCTGAAAATGTCTCCTGTTTATCCTTGGATGATGCAAACGCTCACTTTCAGACAAAGCTGCTTGTTTCAACTGTCACATTGTTCAAGTTCGGAAGAAATCAGAATGCGAATCTTTTCTCAGGTGTACAGATTGTATTGATTCCTGTTGTATTTTGCAGTGCCGATGAGACGGCTGTCAGTAAACAGGAACAAGAGTGTGAAAAAGAGACCAAAGAAAAACAGAGAGTAAGACAGGACGTGCGTATAGCGTGTATTGATGTACCCGTTGAAAAGACTTTTTTCCAGCACTCGAGTTTTCCTTGGCTCCCAGCTGACGAATGGCAAAACCAAAAAAAAAACAACAAGAGCGCCAACAGTGAATCGATTGGTCCAGATTATTTCTCACTTCCAGTGCAGAGGTGGGCAAAATGTCAGCAGGACCTGAGAAAACAGAGAGCGGTGTTTGAATCGGCTGTGCAAGACCTCAGCTTTTTACTTTGTAGGCTTAGGCTTGTCAACAGCTCTCCTTTTATACATCGAGGTGGGCCTTCCTCTCCTCTAATCAATGCTCATTTGGTCGTTGTGTATCCAAATGCCATCTAAAATCGAATAATTGCTTTTTGCCCTTTTCATTCAAAGCTGTTTGCCTGTGGTCACCAAGACTTCAATAGGCAATAAAAGCAACCGTGACTTCGCAAAGAGGCAGAAAACGAGTTTCTGCTTCTTTACAACTCTCTGGGAGTTGTGGGGAAGATCGGTGCCGTAGGAAGCAAACAAGAGGAGAGGTAATGGCAAACTCATGCAATTAGTTTTTCATGCAGCTCTTAAATCAAAGATCCAATTATTTCACTTTGTCATGACACATAGTCCCCTGCCTCAGCACCTGATTAGGTTCACCTCAGGATCTGGAGATAAACCAACACAGAGGGCCGTACGGAACAGTTCACACTGCGAAAAAATGAATTACTGATTTTTTTGCTCTCTGAAAATAATAAGAGATAGTAGTAATTGAGTCAAACTAATCAGGTTTCAGGATGTATTATTTTTGTTCAGTATTTCTTTCCAAGATTTTTTTATTTTTTTCTCTGAAGCTTCTGTTTGTATGAAAGATGTAAGCAGCTTCGCACATCCAGAGTGCTTTTGTAGGTAATAACAGCATTTCTATTTCTATTTTGCACTAGATTCCCCGGAAGTGATGATTCTGTTCTCCTGAACACGTTTGACTCATTTTTAAAACATGACAATTCTTGTTGATCATTTTCATGGCAAAAGAGCTGCAGAGGTTTTCTAGCAGGGGTTTGCTGGGAGTATGAACATTTTTACAGAGGAAAAAAGGTTTTAGGGATGTTAACATTTTAACTTCATATATTAAACTTAACTTAATATTATTAAAATGACAATTCTTTCTAACGGCTGGTTGGAAATCATGACATTAATCACAGTTATTTTATTTTATTTTATTTTATTGAAAATTAAATAAAGATGAAATAAAATATAAATGTTAGATGAAAATGAATATTTAAAAAAAATGTGAATTACTTAATACAAAGTATCAGTACTTTAATCATTTATTTTTGGTACAGTGACCAATTAAAGCCACTCAGTATAAATTGATTTTTATATTTTAAATTATATAGACATTATATTTTAGGAAAGTGGCCCTCGCACAGAGGTCATCATATTTTGGGGTGTTTTACCATTAAAACAAACAGCAAGTTACGTTCTCTGGACAAGCAGATGTTTTCTTTCTCATTATTTCTCTTTCTGTCATGTCCATGGAGTCCAAGTGGCCTCGACAGTCAGGCCAGGTGATAAAGTCAATAAAAAACGTTTAAATCATCCTCATGGTGAGCAGAATTTACTGTACGATAAGAGCCCCACGGGTTTGCACGGATAACATGCCTGTGTCTCTTCTCAAAAGAGAATCCATCTGGTTATTGCTTACAGAGAGGCATCCAAGCTGGCACGGCCGGTCTTTGGCTGCGGCTCCAAAGGGGACATTGTACAGTGTTTGTGCAGGGTTGTAAAAACAACCTCACAGTCCCACAGCCGGGCCATCACTTGGTGTTGATAATAAAAATCTGCATTAAAGCCTCTTCTAATCTCGGATTTTGTGCTGAACCCTTTGTGCCCCATCGCACCTGTTCTCAGAATCAGACGAGCGTGTGGATGGAGGGGGTTGCTGCATTTGAAACCCCCCACTGCAACACCTGCTCCGTCCAGACACGACTGTACCCCAGCCAATCTCTGCGCCAAGTCTCCAAGGCTCGTGAACCGCAGGACCTCATGCGTGGCTGGCGTGCCACAAGCATGGCATCTGAATTCTCCATGCATTCCAGAATGGGATTATTCACAGAGGGCCGGCCGGTCTAGGATGGCACATGACATGACAGCTGGGTATGGCCTCGGGTCCAGGGGGCTTCCGTTTCTGGCGCCCCATGTGAGAAGTGTGGGAAGGCTGAAGTGTCGTCATCGGCTTTGATATTTTATAGATGCGAGGACAGCTTGCTTGGGGAGGAAGCATGATTGGAGTTTGGTTTGGGATGAAATTGAGCAGCTGTTTTTGGCATTTAAAACTTTGAACTAGTTTAATTGAGCTAGCGGGTTAAGACTTTATGTTTGTTGATGAAGAGTTTTGTTTTATTTTGTCACCGATAATGAAGATGAGATAAATAATACATTAAGATTCCAACCGAGCAATTTGAACTAAAACATACTGATATTGACAGTATGATTAGGAAAAAATAATACTGCCGAATAATAACGGAACATCACCAATGTTTTCTGAAAAATTTAGACAGAATGGTTTTAAATAATGCAATAATACTCCTTTGCTAATGGGTTGTTATTATTAATATATTATAAAGGTAAATACATACAAATATAAATATTCCAAAAAAAAAAAAAAAAACACTTTTTGTTCAGTTTTTGCAGTAATGGTGGGGATTTTCAGTGGCTCTTTCCACAGGTAAACACAAGTGACTTGATTCAACTAAACAAAGAGCGAGTCAATGAATCATTCATTTAACAAATTTGGTCAGAAGAAGAATGATTCATTGACGATTGAAACAATATGAGTGATTTGAGTCATTCATTCAACTGATTCATTCAAAACTCTTATCCATTCAGGATATAAAACAAGTGAATGTTTTAAAGTTTTCATTGATTCATGCACTAGATTCAAACACTGATTAATTCAATTATGCCTTGTTTTGAAATTGATTTTGCTCCAAACATATGCACCAATGTATGTTTGTACATTGCAAAAACACACTTCATGCAATATACTATACAATCCTAAACCGTGGAAAATTAAATAATAAAAAACTATTTTAAAGTATTTGAAAACTTGTTCTCAAATCCTCAAAATAAAGACAAGAAGCAGAGGAGAAATACAAAAACCAAAACCTAATGGAAATGAATGGGATGTTAACCAAATTCAGACCATTTGGGTTCATATAAAATGGCTTTTATGGGGGATTGGGTGCATGTGTGTCCTTTTATGTCCTGACCATCTCTCTCATTCCTTAGTATCTCTCCTTCTTTCTCTCTCTATCTTCGCTCATGCCTGTTCCTCATTGCCTGAAGACTCCTAAGAGCTGTGATGAAACTTGCTCGGCTATCTCTCCCCTGCAGGCCCCGGCACTGCTCAATCATTTTTCCCCGCCAAGCCCCGTGTCATCTTTCCCAAAAGGGAAGGAGAAAGCGAGGGAATAGGGAGCCAGAGGAGAGTAGGACATTTAGTAAGTGGAATGCACACTTTTTAATGTAGAGTAGTGGGAAGGCAGTAGGCAATTTGATGTTGGTTGCTGTAAATATTCACATGCAGAAATGCATATTTTCTGGAAATTTATGGAGTGGTGTGCTTGTGATAGTTTCTGAATATTAATTGAGAAACAGTCATTATTGTGTCTTCTGGGGTATAAATCTCATTAAATACTGTCATTTTTCCTAGGATGTTGGGTCTTTGTTCAAAACTTTTCTCAGTGAGCTGATGCAAAAGAGAGAAGCAGTGTTAATTTTGTTAACAAAAATGATGGCGAAAAACGTTTTTTTTTTCTCCCACATGGCAGGATGATGAGACAAGATGACACCGACATTAATAAACACTGTCTTAACTCATATCAACGTTCAATATTGTTGACAAAAAAAGAGGAGCTAAAATGTAGTTTTAAAAACTCTACATCCAAAATATCTCAATATTCAAGAAAAAAAAAAAAAAAAGAGAAGAGAAGAAAAATACAAAACTCCACACGTTTTCATGCTTTGGGTTGCCAGACATTAAATCCCTCGATCTTAACTTTTCTTTTAAAAGTACACATTTTTTCTTCCCTGAATTTTACTATATATTCACAAACTTGCAACCATGCTCTCTCTGCACTCAGAAAAAAAGCATTGATGATGTTTCTGAAAACACATACAAAAATCTGTGGATTTAGCTAGGCTGTGTTTTTCTGTAATATATTACCAGTCAACATTTCAATTATTGATGTAATACCTTCTTGCAGAGTTTTTGAGCATAACTTGTCTTTTACAGATGAGAAATCTTGTGCAGAAGCTAATGGAGGGTGAGATCTCCAAATTAGCATGTAGTCAGAAGCTGAGAGCCTAATATTTGCGCCCCGTTGTTTCTGTGTAGCATACCTATTACAGCCATCTATTTTTAAAGAGAAAATCTCAGATTTCCATGTTTAAAGTTCGGTGCATCACCTAATCTTTTGTCTAAGATGCAATTAGCTAAAGCTTAACTTACTATGACATGCATCTTAGACTTGCATGAATTTCCATCAAAGTAACATTCAGAAAGCTCATGTTTTTACGTGGGTTCCCAGTTGTTTGATCTATGCTGATTTGTTTAATTGGCTTGTGTGTTTCTTGATTCTCCAGACCTTGATATATTCATTCCCTTTAATGTAAAGTTGAAATATGACAAAAAGAGCCACTTAGAGACACGTCATTTCATGTGTCACTCACTCCAGATTTCCCTGTATTATTCGCTCAAACTAATTTTCAGATGTCGCAGTGGGACGCAACACTGAGCCCTTCCCTGCAGACCCCCGCAGATTCTGATTTGGGAACAGGGGCGGAGATGAATGCTTAATATGTGGAGAGCAAGACTCCTTTTATCTCCTTTGATTCAGACTTTTCTTTAATTCCTCCATGTATTTAATCTGCTATTTGCTGGGCTCCACCGAGCAGCGTTGAGGTGAGTCAGAGACTAATAAAGGTCTGGCATGGAGTCTGCCTGATGGAACATCCCTCTCATCTTGTTCCATCTGAGGAGCCTTTTATTTGTTTTGATCGGGAGCTTCCGGGCTTTTCCCCTCTGAGGCTTCCAAAATGTGTTTTTTTTAGAGAGCTTTGACAAAATGTGTATTGTTTCACCTGATTCTTTGAAATATCTCTCATTATTATGACAGGAAAAACAGAAACCTGCTTGCACGTTGTTAATCAAAGAGAAGATGGAGCAAGGATCTGTGTTCTGTAATGTGGTTCAGATTACTATTATTATTAATTATATTTACAGTTAAGAATTTCAATAAGCTTATTTCAATAAAAAAAATTACATTTCTTGAGCACCAAATCAGCATAATGAAGTGAATGTGAAGGATATTTTACACTTAAGACTGGAATAATGGCTGCTGAAAATTCAGCTCTGCCATCACAGTATTAATTTCAGTTTGAAATATATTAAAATAGAAAACTATTTTTTTAATTGCAATAATATTTATAGTTAACATTGTTAATAATATTGTGCAATATTATTGGTATGTTAATAAATATGTCTGTGATAAATGTTGATTAACAGGCAAAATAATACTTATAGACAAAAATATCATAGAATCATTTTACAGCAACATTGCTTACATGTAAGAATGGTTTATAGTGTGTCAGAATAAGAGAAGGGCTATTATTGTATTATTGTTGTGTTAAACTGGCAGGAAAACTGGGGTGCTTTTGGTTCTTTTTTTATTTTTTTTTATATATATTTTTTTTTTTTGAGAAAGAATGGCTCCTACCTGCTGCAGGGTATCTTGGTTTTATGGACAAGCTGAGCTTTGGAAAAGATCTGTCAGCCATTATTTGAAGCCAGAATTCTAATCCTGCACTGACGAGAGTGTTCAGATAGATTTAGAAACTACATCCTTTTCAGGTTCTACCTCAGATATTTCTGCTTGTCTGAAGAATCAGTTGTTCTAAGTTCACTCTTTTTCGCAGTTTAGGAAAAGAGAGATTTAACTACCTGGGTAGAGGTCGACTAGATCACTACAATTTTTACACATAATGCTCTCTAGACATTGATGGATACATCAGACAGTATTTTTTTATATTTTACATGGATCTTGTAGGTCTTAAAAAGGTACTTTCCTACTTGAAAGTTTCACGTGCCTTGTTCTGTTTTTGAATTTTAAAAAAGGGTGATGATTAAAAAAAATTATAAGGTTTCATAGAATCTATCCTTGTGATAGTTGATGGATTCTGAGGGGGTGTTTAAACAACACCATTTGCAACCAAAAACTGGGCGTTAAAACTGTGTTTTGGGCGTTAATTTAGATGATAACTGAATTTTGTAATGTAAACTTTTGAAAATGGGTTATATTTTGCCNTGTTTAAACAACACCATTTGCAACCAAAAACTGAAAAACTTATACGTGTTTTGGGCGTTAATTTAGATGATAACTGCATTTTGTAATGTAAACTTTTGAAAATGGGTTATATTTTGCCATTTTTGAAAACACAAATTTTTGATATATTCCAATTTCAGTCTATAGGCATGCGCGAGCACTAAAGGAATGCATTTGTATGCATACACGTAGTGACATACACGTAGCGCCAACTACTGGTCTGGCATGCATAATACAGCACTTTTAGTAATTTTAGTTGTGTGAACTAGGATTGTTTTGACAATGCTGTTATCTATGCATGAAACTTCAAAAACGCAAAGGAATTCCTGAGTCGAGTCTAGAACACATCTTAGTCTTGAATTTCTCTCTCTCTCTCTCTCTCTCTTTATATCTCTTTATCATGTCTTATCTATATATATATATCTATATATATATATATATATATATACTGTATTTACATACCTTAAAGGGATAGTTTATCCAAAATGAAAATTCTGTCATTAATTACTCAACCTCATGTCATTCCAAACCCTTAAGACCTTTGTTCAGTTTCAGAACACAAATTAAGGTATTTTTGATGAAATCCGAAAGCTTTCTGGCCCTGCATACACAGCAACACAACTACCAAGAGTGCAAAGTG
>SCHK01202824.1:6851-20751 GCA_004124795.1 Poropuntius huangchuchieni
CAGATAAAAGTGTGGTTTCAGTTTAATATGTTGCAGACTCATTTATTGGTAATAAATAATTGATAATAAATAATAGGTCTATTGATGATTATACATCTTTAAAAAATATTGGGCTTGTTTTGGGCTTGTTTTTGAAGTTGTGGTTGTTTAGGCCAGTGGTTCTCAAACCTGTCCTGGGGACCCCCAACCACCACACATTTTATATGTATCCCTCATAGGCCACACCCACTTCAAGTCTTGCAGCTGATGAGTGGAATCAGGTGTGTTAAATGAGAGCGACATACAAAATATGCAGTGGTTGGGGGTCCCCAGGACAGGTTTGAGAACCACTGGTTTAGGCTACCGTTAAAAAAAAACGTCTACAGCGATAGCTGCGCTTCACCGATAAAGTAGGCTAGTTTTACTGGAAAATCTACATTTATTTTCAAAGCAGGCGGGCTACTGTCAAAGCCATGGATGTTGCAACGCGCTGAATCAGTCCTCGATTTCATTTCTTTGCTATCACATGCTGAACGCAAGATTGTGGAAGTAATCACTCTAAAATAAGATAAAAACTGACCGCAAAACTGTGAACGATCAACACCGCTGCCGGACGACGTACTGTAGGCTATTCATAGATAATAAGCGTTAGGGTTTTAGAGAAAAAAACCCACAGAACATTAATGGGGTGTGTAGACCCTGCCCCCTGCCCCATATGGCCTTACACCTGCTGTACATTTCTCACTTGCAGTGACATGATTCATTAGGGAAAGTTCTTTTGAGAATATTATTTAAGACCAATACCACAAAAGAAAAAAAAAAAAAGAGCATGAGCCAATGTCTGAAACTAAAGCCCCCGTTGCTCATGCTAAATATGTGACCGTTGGCAGGCTATGATATCATTGACGCAATCGATTGATATCATTTACAGGAAAAAACAACAGATGAACTTAATAAATATTAGCCGGTTAGTGTGTAATACAGGAAAATAATAAATAGATAAAACAATAATAAAAAAAAAAGATAAAACAATAATTTGATTTCTAAATGTTTGTTGTTCAACAGCTTGTAAAAAATGTTGACTATTTAACGAAACCAGCTCTCTAATAATAATAATAATTAATTATGATAATTATAGTAGGCCTAATACCATTAATTTTTAGGCGCCTTTCGAGCCACTCAAGAACGCCGTACATTGTAGGTATAGGGTAGAATCCAGCTGACGAATATGCAGTGGCAAGAATTCCATAATTTTGGCGCTGCACAGCTAAAAGCCTACCGCCAAAGGAACTCAACTTAAAATTTGGAACATTTGGAATGCGACAGCGAACAAGCAATGTAGTTGGAAAAGAATGGGAGTTACGTGAGTGGGTAGCAAGTTAGCAGCTGCGCTGTATCTGGGTTCAGATACAAGTGCCATACAAATGTACACTAAAAATATGTAGTGCGCTGTACCCAGCTGTACCCAGCTGTACCAGTACTCAGTTATTATAGCCTAGAGTTAGGCTACTGTATGACTGATAGGCTATAGGCTTATGTTTTATTTATTTATTATTCTAATTAGCCTATATATGTGTAAGTAAATGCATTTTGCACCTTATAGATTAGTTTATTTTATAGATTATAGATATAGGCTACTTATAGATAGACCTTATAGATTAGTTGATCTATATAGTTACACGCGTAAAACCCATCTTTTTAGGCTACTTGTACCAGATATGGGTGTCATTCCATAACATATTTTTAACACGACACTTTAATGTGATTTTAATAATAACATTGTAATTTACTAACACTTTCATTGTACAGAAAGAGAGCAAAGAGGATTTACATTATCAAATAATTTTTTATCAAATAATTAATTAAGCACTCTCAAAAACTCTCATTATAATCACTGAAGCTGTTTATGCTGTTAAATTAATATCCTACTTATCGTACGCACATTTGCACTTCGTTGTTTCTGATGAGAGAATTCCTCAGAGAACAGAATTCAGTCAGCGCGCACCGCGCTGATTGGTCAGTGCATTCATAAACTCAACATAATCGTGTGTGATTGGTTATAATGCGAAGAGCTGTAAACACGCGTCTGTGTCTGACTCAGCGCCAGCCGTTTTGAATTTAGCAGATGCTGTGCTGCACTGCACGTTCTTATCACTCCGGTGTGATTGTATGAAATATAAGAAAATATTATTCGGCTATTCTTTTTCATTTGTCTTTTGGAAGCTGCATTCAAAATCCACGTGGCTCAAAAATCTGTGGGGGCACGTGCCTTCACTTTAAATGGTCATGAGAGTGATGTCAAAAGTGAGGACAGTTTGTGTTATGGCAGAAATTCATTGGGCTTCTTCAAGGACAAGAGAAAGATCTGAAAGGACCCTGAAATAGAATGTCTTGATGTAATTGTTTTTTACCACCCAAAATGTGTCAAGAAATCTTATATCTTAGAATTACAGTGGAAGAATCAGTAACAAGAACCTTAACAAAGTTGACTAACCATCCAAATGCTACCACAGTATGCAGTGCCAGAGATGTGCTGTCATCGATAACCTGTTTGAGCAGTTGCAACTCAAACTGTAGAGGGTAAAGGTCCTGGAACACTATCCCATCATTGCAACATTGGGCTTCCCTGGAGGAAGTGACAGGCAGTGATCATAACAGGAGGGCTCAGAATTCTAACGAAGTAACAATAGCGTTGAGACATGTCCGATCAATCCTCACACACACCCACAAAAAATGTACATACACTTTTTAGGTGGGTGAGACGGCCGATGACTTCAGAGGTTTTCTATGAAAGTTTTGAGGCCACGGCTGGAAGTTTATGGTAAAAGGGGACAGGACCTCTAGATATATAAGATGAAGATGAGGGAACATTTGCAGAAGTCGTGGCACAGAAGAAGACCCAGAGTACCTAACTCTAAAACCCTGCCTGCGAAGACCTTAGACAAGAACCGACAAAGAAAATACAAGTAAGTTTTTATAAGATTAAGTACATGACTGAATTAGTTTGTTTTCTGCTTTCTGATGAGCAAGCATGACATGCTTTGTTTTACAGTGCATTCTATGATTTTCACCCTTCTGCTGATGCTGTGTGTGAGATCTGGTAGATTTGCACCTCATGGGAACCACACTTTGGATAAAAGGAGTCTGGAAACCTGCAAACATATAAAGATGCAGGTTGACAGGATAATAGAAATGTTTATCAATGAAAATGTAAGTGTGTTTATGTCATAAATATTAATCTGTTTTTGGTTGGTTTATAATCTAATGCTAATTCCATTTGTACATTTAGTTTACTCCAAGCCGTACTATCTTTTCAGAAAATGACTGTGGAGTGGTAAGTTACTGGTTGACATTTTACTTTGCACAGTTCCTTTTAGCTGTAGATTGGAAATGCTTAGCCGCTGTACTGTATCTGATATGATATGTATTTATTCTTTTCTCAGGCAAAGTGTGTAGTTTTACAGAAACTTGGTGATTATTATAACTGTGAGGTGACATTCCAGAATGAAGGCAATAAAATCAAGAACGAAATTCAAGGCCTAATTCATAACTTGCAGGTAATGAAGTGTTATAGATGGATGCAGTTCATAGCCATATATAACACAAGATGGGTTATAATGTTTCTTTGTATTTGCAGATGCTCGGATGCTCAGATGAAGAAAAAACGTGCAATTTATCAAATCCCTCATGCCCTTCAGAAATTCAACAACTCTCTATGTGGGACAAAACTAAAGCATTTGTGGATCAGGTCGCTGTGGCGTGTTCCCATACAATGCAACATGTGTGTCCAAAATTGTCTTAAAAAGCTAAAAGACGTTTTTATATTTATTTGTTTTTATTTATCATTCAATGCATGTTTTTTTTATTTGATATGTTTTAGACCTTGTTTGTGCATCTGACATTTCTTCAGATATGTATTGGAAATATTCTTTTTTATTGTGATATATTTATTTCAATAAAGATTTTTTGAAAAAATGAATTTACTTTTTAATATTTACTGTAGTATTTGTCTGATCAGTTTCAACATGTTTAAAAATGCTTACAAAAAAACACACAGCAAGTGAATTTCAAATCAAGAGTTTATTTTCCATTTCATGAAGCAGTTTCCATTTCCCTGTTAATGAAACGACAGTTATGGTATCAACTGTATGAATAACAAAATACTACAAAATTCAAAATGTATACTTTTTCAAGAAATAGGAAATAAATAGAAGACAGAAATAGAAAGAACAGGCTTTTTACTCTTTTATAAAGCTCCTTTTTGTGGAATGGTTTTCAATGAAAAACAAACACTAAGAGACTCAGAGATGGACGAGGGAAACAATGACATGAAATAAACTGATGATGAACATGAACCTGTCCCTTTTTCCCTTGGAACTTGACACCTTATTACGGAATTCAACTTAAGCGCTCCCTGTTTTTTTTCTGTTCTTAACAAGTAATCGTCAACCAATCCTGGAAGTCTAGAAAACTTTCTTTTTTGGGTTCTGATTTTCAGCATCCAAAAGTTTTCAACATCCACCTGATGACTAGAATATAATGATCGGACACCTAATGATGTTGGTCTTAATAAAAATGAATTGGCCCCTGGTCAAATGAGGGTCATTTTAAAGGAGAAAAGGCAGGCAAAACAACTTTTCCCATCATACAGGCACAGCAATAAAACTAAAGCAGTCACATTGAAAATATTTCAGAAAATCCCCTCTTCATTTTGAAAGTGATGATTCAACGTGAGCATGAGAGTTCCAAAACCCCAGCCCCACAGAAAAGGGAATGAGAGACGTGACTTGTATAAAGAGTTTTAATGAAGCACAGTTTAGCTGGCATACCCGAATAAAAGATCATAAGCCACACGGTTTGAAGAATGTAAATAGTACTTCATAATTTAAAATTTGATGCATTGCTAAATAGTAGGCATATAAGAGAGTGACAGTTTTCAAAAATAGTTACAGTTACTAGGAGGCATTCTGGGTAAGATGCTGAAATGTTTTGCTTTTTGCACTGTCACATGACTGTGGGAATCTGAGGAAATTTAAATAAATGGCATGACAAAATAAAGATGATTGACACTGTGACTCGATAAAAAAACCCAATGGTTTGGGTACCAAACAAATCATAAAAAAAGAAAATGCCAGAAAACATTATTTTAGAGTATTGTATTGTTAAAAAAAAAGAAAAGAAAAAAAGTGTGTTTTATCCCAAGCAAGTGAGGTAACAACAAACAGATAACTACTGGAACTTGGTATTATTCCCCCCTGAGGTTAAAAAATTATTTTTTAACACTCTTCTTGGTGAATTTACTTTTTTGAACTTGCTTTGACTTAAAGCAACACCCCTAAACATTTATTTTAAAATATTATAGGGCCCAACAAAATTAGCCTTCATTACAAATAAGACATATACATGAAAAAAGAATTGAATCAGGGAAACGTGACAGTATGTGGAAAAATGAGTCTTTGACAGGGAATTGCTGTGCTTTTTGGGTGTTACAGCTACATTGCTTAAAGGGGAAGTGTGTCATTTCTGTGCCAATAGTGGTACCAAATGTTTCCACTGTCTTTCATGGGTCACTTAAAATGATAGCCCCACTAAATTCATTTCAATGGATGAGCCAACGTTGTTATGTCTCACCTGGTCAGGCTCCTTAAACAAATATAAGGCATTTGGTGTCACTGGTAATACAGAAATTACACACATAGCCTTTAAAAAGCAACTTAAATTAAAATTTTATTACAATATATGTGTATTTAAAAAATAATAAATACAAATAATAATAATAAACAACAACTGAAGAACAATGCAAAACCAGTGACGCATAGATAAGCTGAAAAAGGTGGTCATGAGAACAAAACTTGCCATTTTATACGACTGAATTCAATTTCCCTTCCTCTATCTGTCCCTAGCATTTCCCAGCATTCCTTTATCTGTGATTGTCCTGGTCTTGCTCTAGATTTCATTCATACTTCTCTGTTTTTTCACACTGAGCACCAGATTCCTTCTACACTGGATCTTTTCACTGCTTCTGTTCATCAGCCACTTTTCTGTCTGCCTCTGTCTCTGACTCAGACATACTCACACACACATTCACACACATGCTCCTCCTTTCTAATCCCAGAAGATGTTGGTAATGTCTGAGTCCAGGCTGAAGATCCAGACCAGCAACGGGCCAGAGATGAGCACGAATGACCAGGACACACCCCTAAATGCCCGTTGCAGCTTGCCAGTCACTCCACTGGCTGTGTTTCCATCCTCCTCCAGCTGCAGATCGTTGCCTGGCTCAATGTAGTTTCTGGCCAAGAACTTCAGGGCTTCATCCATTAAAATAACAGGCAGAGACATCTTGAGAACAGTCACCCACTGGGGCCAAGACAGCGGGCGGATCTGAAATATGACCTACAGAGACAAACAGTAACAGACATAGCTAATGCTTACTGGAATCATTCACTTAAAAACGAAAGTTCTGTCATCATTTACTCACCCTCAGGTCATTCCAAACCCTCTGACTGACCTTCTTCCACAGAACACCATGCAATTAATTGTGCCAGTAAGTTTTTATATGCTATTAGAAGCCACTAAAGCAAAACAATAGCATTGTGTAAGCCACAAATACCTGATTTTCTCTGTTCCGCACATTAAGTTACCACATGGTTTCTGAAGATGAAGGTTTTTGGAATGACACTATAGTTCAAAAGGGGTTAGCAAGAGTTTAATAAAAAAATGTATTCTGTGTTGTGGATGTGTCATGGAATTACTCGTGGAAAACATTGAAGATCTAAGTGTAGTTTTAATATTCCAAAAACAAAGATCCAAAACAGGCAAAAAGCAAAGGCAAAAAATAATCCTCCACACAGGAGGCAGAAAACAATACTCACGCAAACAGAACATGGTATATATAGCAGAACTAATAAAACTAATGACACATCAAGGCATTCATTGAAGATGTTATGGTCCATGGTCCAAAACATCTGAGCTAGGCACCCTACTCCTAGCCCCTCTTAACGTAATGTTGCCAACATCTTAAGAAGCTGGAGGAAGAATCCGAATATCCATGTTCCAAAAAGAAAATAGAGAAACGCTGCCCAACTGCTGGATCTGACTGGTTTGAAAGACTGTGTTGAGGCTTGTAGCAAATCTCAGTGATCATGTGACTGATGACATTGAGTCTTCATATGTCACAATGAAACACCTGAAGCGAGATGACTGATTCGAATCTTTGGCATGGTTTCATTCACTATAAGGAAACGTGAAACGCTTGGTTTTTCCCTCCCTGCTTCAAAGTAACATAGTAAAACTTTCATGTGTGGACATCGATTCTCAGAATGAAGACTGCTATTGCTGAGTATTTCTTTTGTGTTGAAACTGGAATCAACAAGATGTGTGAATCATTAGAAAGTGACTACTATAATTGCAGCTGACCACTAGATGTCACCGGTAGGGTCTGTCTTTGAGGCTTTGATTCTTTTTTTGGTACAATCAGGAAAAAGCCTCAAAAGCTATATCTGCCCATGTCTACTTTTAATAATCCAAAAAACAAAAATCCACAACAGGGTAACAGGCAGAAAGTAAAGGCAAAAAGTAAAAAAAACGACAGTCTTGTGACTGTCCCATTGACTGCCTGGTAAATTACACGGTCAAGGTCCAGAAAAGTATGAAAGACATCGTCAGAGTACTCCATCTGCCATCAGTGGTTCAATCTGAATGTTATGAAGCTACAGGAATGCTTTTTGTATGCAAAGAAAATAAAAATAACAACTTTATTCAATAATTCGCCTCTTCTCTATCTCTCCATGTCAGCGTAGCGCCATTTTAGGGAATACCGCTGGACACAAACGGCGTACACTATTCTGTCAGCCGTGATACATTTTCTATGTGCATTTACGTTTTTATTTGAAAAAAAAAAAAGGTTCCTTGTGGCGCGGAAGACACAAAATAGTGCATGTAGTTTGCGTCCAGCGGTATTCTCCAAAATGGCGCTATGCTGACACGGAAAAAAGTATTCTCGTCGCTTCATAACAGTCAGATTGAACCACTGATGGCAGATGGAGTACTCTGATGATGCCCTTCCTCCTTTTCTGGACCTTGACCGTGTAATTTACCAGGCAGTCAGTGGCACAGTCACAAGACTCCCGGTTTTTCAACTAAAATATCTCAAATTGTGTTCCGAAGACAAACAAAGCTTTAACGGGTTTGGAACAACATGGGGGTAAGTGATTAACGACAAAATTTTCATTTTGGGGTGGAGTATCTCTTTAATCTAAAGTAACAGTAAAGGCTTTTAAATTGTCACCGAAAGCCTATTTCAAATAAACGCTGTTCTTTGTATTCATTAAATAATCCTGAACACCAAATCAGCATATTAAAATGATTTGTGAAGGATAATGTGATGCTGAAGACTGGAAAAATGATGTTGAAAATTCAGCTTTGCTTTCATAGAAATAAATTACATTTTAAAATTTTATTTAAAAAAAAGAAAACAGTTGTTTTAAATTTTAATGGTATTTCACAATATTAGGGTTTTTACTGTATTTTGGTCAAATAAATGTAGCCTTGGTAAAACTTTTGACCGGTATTATAAATAATGATAAATATTCCATAAAGGTATGAGGGGGTTATGATTTACTGTATTACCCTCAGTCATTTCCTTCGTTTTTTTGGGAAGTCTTTCATCATCAGCATATCAATAATAGCAAATCCTTCATTTCCGGATTAATTAGCCAACTACTTTCATTGTGGTTTATGGCAGACAGGCATGCACAAGTCCAAACTATTAAACACACATTTCTCACACTCCTCATTATGCCCAAGCACTTTTCTGAGATTGTGGAGCATCATCTTTCCAAATTCTTGAGCACACAGATGCATACTTACAGGAAGAGGGTCCACATATAAGATGAGGAAGTGTAGGGCCATGGAGAGACAGATGGCTCCCACCAGCCAGGGGTTTGACCATGGTGGCATTTTGAGTAGAGATTGATTTTCTGACAAACTGAAACATACACACACACAAAGACAATAAGAGAAGTTCAACATATTGTTTCAAAATATAAATTACATTTATGATATTTACTTAAATGTATTTACAATACCGTATAAAGATTTGGGGTCAATAACCTTTTTTTTGGAAAGAAATTAAAACCTTTAAATGTCCAGTAAATGATGTTCTATTAATTAAATAATCCTAAAAAAATGTATCATGGTTTCCACAACATTGTATTCAACATTGCTAATAATAATAAATGTTTCTTGAGCAGTGAATCAGCATATTAGAATGATTTCTGAAGGATCGTGTGACACTGAAAACTGGAGTAATGCTGAAAATTCAGCTTTGCCATCACAAGAATAAATTACATTTTAAAATATATTCAAAAATTAGATAATATATATTTTTAACTGTAAAAGTATTTCACAATATTACTTATTTTGCTGTATTTTTTTTAATCAAATAAATGCAGTCTTGGTGAGCATAAGAGCTTGTTTTAAAACCATAAAAAAATTGGAAAGACCCCAAAATTAGATATACAACACACTGATGTACAATCTACTGTATACAAATAATAACAAACACTATAGTGCAAGTTTTTTTTTTTACATGAAAATACCAAGTCAAAATTATATACGTGCCATGTGTGCTTTCTCTCCACATTCAGCAGTGATTTTCTGTCATTACAGGGTTTTTAAAAAAAATCACATACCTGTTGAGGGCATTGCACATCTCTATAGTGACCAGCACAGACAGCGCCATAGTCATAGGGTATGGAGACTCAAACACTGAGCACTGCACTCCTGCAAACTCAGCATGACCTTCACTGCACTGCAGATAGTGAGACTATAGAAGAAACAACAGAGAAAAATTATATATATTTAGCATGATACAGCATTAACAAAAATTAAAACCTTCTGGTTTAAGACAAAACAAGACTCAAAACTGTACTCTTTTACACTGCAGTAAATGATTTATTACCAGCTGATAGAAAGTGAGCTTTGGTCCATCATGAGCTGCCATGAACCACCAGGCAGCAGCTCCAACTGTTGCTGCCCCTACATAACCTACAAAACAGAGAGAGAAAGAGATGGCAATGCAACTTAACAAATCAACATATTCTGTGTGAGTTCACTGGTTCTTTAAATTTGATTCATGGTCTGAAAGAGAGTGTAAGAAAGTTCAGCCTGTTGACTGTTCTCTTTGTGTTTACTTCGGCTGGTTAATCAATTAGAATTGATCTTCATGTTAATGAACCAATATTGATTCTGAAATTCAAAGATCAGACTTTTAGTCTGATAAGTCTGATTTAGTCTGATTTAGTCTTCCATATTGATACTCTTTAATGTGGTGTGACAGATATGCACTGTATTACATATCCATTATATTCTTACTTATAGGGTTAGTTCACTCAAAAATTAAAATTCTGTCATTAATCACACACCATTCATGAACGAAGGTCTTATGGGTTTGGAGTAATTAATGACAGAATTTTCATTTCTGGGTGAACTAACCATTTAACTTGTTAATGCTGTCTCATTTACTGTATGTTTAAATAAACCAATCAGTTGAATGAAAACAACTTTCTACGACAGCCACCATTTAAATGTTAAATATTTCAACAATAAATTGGAGAAGAAACATTTTCATCTGTCTTTTCTTGATTTTTAACATGCTGCCTAGTACATTAATAAGGGTTTGAGTTTTGAACAAAATAACAGTGAAAGATGACACAAATATAGGTGTGATCTCTGATCATGTTTGGATTAGAATGGGCCAGATGGCTTAGACCAAATCTAATCATTGCTGCACACCTCACATAAAGCTGTTTTGTCCCATAAGACACATGGGACAAAATGGATCCGTTTCACATGTATACCACATTTGCACTGCTTGTCTGGCATAACTGTTCAAATTTAAGACCATGTTCGTCTCTGTAACAAGGAATGTCATAAAGAAAAACCCTGCACTTTATTGGATACCCTAAGAAGAAGGAGTAAAACAAGGGTTTTTTCTGCATCAAGTGAAACAAAAAAAATAATGACTGTACTTGTGTATTATAGAATCTGATCTAACCTGATCAATGACATTATCCTATATACAGTAATGAAAAGTTTTCATCTTAATGACAAGGAGTGATGTGTGTAATTGACTCACAGCCGATGATGAGGTATCTGCAGAAGAGCCAACCCGAAATTAGTGGTTCTCTAGGTGAGCGTGGGGGTCTGGACATGATGTCCAGGTCAGGGGGGTTGAAGCCGAGAGCAGTAGCTGGGAAACCATCCGTCACCAGATTGACCCACAGCAACTGGACTGGGATCAGAGCCTCAGGCATTCCCAAAGCAGCGGTGAGGAAAATACTGAGAGACAGAGAGAAAAATACAATGCTTATAATGCTAATTTTGCAGACGAAATCCAGTAATTTCAATGGGAATCTGTTTAATTGGGAATCTGTGCTAAAGGGACATGGTGATGGAAAAAAAGCCTTGTAGATATGTGTAGATAGAGTGTGACGTCATATTACAACTGTTGCAGTGTCCGCAAAAAATTTGCATGCTCAAAGTATAGTGTGACCATAGCTTTACAGTTATTTTTGTCTGTACATACCAGACTACCTCTCCAATGTTAGAAGAAATGAGGTAACGGATGAACTGTTTCATGTTGTTGTAAATGGCTCGGCCCTCCTCCACTGCAGCTACGATGGTTGAAAAGTTATCGTCTGCCAAGATCATCTCTGAAGCAGATTTAGCCACAGCCGTGCCTGAGCCCATAGCAATGCCAATCTCTGCCTTCTTCAAAGCTGGGGCATCATTCACACCATCACCCGTCTGCACAGAAAACACAAGCGTTCATTAATTTAAGTTTTTTGCACTTTTGCACCCTCATATGTCTAGTAACACTTACCATCGCTGTGATATCACTGAGGCTTTGCAAATATTCCACAATGCGGCTCTTGTGCGTTGGCTCGACGCGGGCGAAACAGCGGGCGGTGCGGCAGGCCTGTCGCTGCAGGTGGGGAGGCAGCTCATCAAACTCCCGTCCTGTGAGTCCGCTGCCATACGGCCCACCTTCAGCCTCCTCTTCCTCCTGTTCAGTAATGATGCCCACTCGACGACATATAGACAGGGCGGTGCCCTTATTGTCACCTAGACAAACCAACACAGGCAGAAGACCTTAGACTGACATTCACATGCATATTTGTTTGTGTTTACCCTGCCCAGACACAATTAGATAATAGACTGTCTTGTATTTGGATTTATATTTGTCACTGAGATTACGCTTTGAGATTTGAAGGGTGAGTTCAACCAAAACCGTCATCATTTATTTACCCTCACGCAATGTTGGGGAAAGTAACTTTTAAAAGTAATGCATTACAATACTGCATTACTCCATAAAAAGTAACTAACTGCGTTACTTAGTTACTTTTTATTGAAAGTAACATATTACATTGTTTTTGCACCTGGGCTGGGCTTGTTTATTTATTTTTTTTAAACAAAAAACCTAAAAGTTATATTTTTGGCCATTGTAATGTAATGTAATCTTCAAAACACAAGATATTTTTAATGAAACCTCTTTTGAAAGTCCAGGTAACCAAAACTCAGAACCGAAGATCCAAAAATGCCATTTTTTGCCTTTTATCTTAAAAGGACAGTTAGTTGACAGGAAGCAAAGTGGGAGAGAGTGAAAGGGAGCAGGATCAGGAAAGGATGAGGCTATCGGTACCAACTCCAAAACAAAGTCATAATTAACCAAAGTCTTGTAGGTTTGGAATGACATGAGGGTAGGTAAAATGCAGAATTTTCATTTTAGGGTGAACTGTCCCTTTAAAATCACTTCTTTGTGTGTTTTTAACTCACCTGTGATCATAATGACCCGTATACCAGCCTGTCTGCACATACGCACTGCATTCAGCACTTCCTTCCTCGGTGGATCTAACATTCCCACACAGCCTACGAATGTCAAGTCCGACTGAGAGAGACAAAAAAAAGTGTTTAAGTTATAGCACTCAAATATACATTTTTAAATATTTTTTACTTTATGTACAATTAATTTCGTAATAACTTGTCCTAAACTTATTCTCATCATTTCAGATTATTTATCGCACTAACTTGCTCACCTCGTATTCTGTGAAGGCTGCAGAGTTCTCCAAGTTCAGAGTTCGAGGGTCAGGGGGTGAATCTCTAGTTGCCATGGCAAGGCAGCGAAGTGTATCACGTCCCGAGCCCCACTCTCTTACTGTGCTTAAGAGCTGCTCCCTTAGGTCAGAGGTCAGCGGTACCCGTGTACCACCTCCTACCCGTATCCAGCGGCAACGCTCCAGCACACTCTCTGGCGCCCCCTATGAAGTTGTGACGAATAAATTGAGGATAAAGTTCAACAATCCAATTAACGTGCATCTATTATGCCATTTTTAAGGTTGCTAATATTGTTTTATGAATCTCCTAAAACAGGTTTACTTGCATCCAAGGTCAAAAAACACTTTAGTTTTCTTAAAAAAATAGATTTCATTTTACCTCTTTTCTAAATGATTCGTAAACAATTCATGTGAAGCAGTTCAAAGAATCAGTCTAAACGCCAGTATCTAAACCCCTCCTTTCTGTGAGCCCTCACTGCTGTGATTGGTCAAATAGCGCAGTCCTTTGTGATTGTTCACGAGAACGTGGGTGGACATTATGCAAATGTGTTACTTTGTGATGTACAGCCGTAACAGAATAAGATTCGAATTCCTGATGACTCGTTTAGGTGATTGCGACTCTTTTTTTTTGATAGACAGTAACTTTATTTATCGTGCACTGACGGCTTCACAACTTTGCAGATAGTTTATGTTCACATACAGCTACATGACACACTGCATGAAAGGTAATATTTGAAAAGGCATAACAGGGCACTTTAATAGTTGTAATAGGAATTAAAATCCATAAATAACAAAAAGAGATAAAA